>OMOU01036641.1:2489-14256 GCA_900312585.1 Malacocephalus occidentalis
TAGCAAAAGACATTGCTACAATAATACAAAATCAGTTGGCTTAAGTTTGTTATTAGATTGAACACCTCTGTTCTTTTATAAGTTTTCTTTCATGGCTTGTTTCTGACATGTTTCTCCCTCGCCTCCCTCTGTCTTTACCTGTGTCTTTACCTGTGTCTTTACCTGTGTCTTGACCTGTGTCTTTACCTGTGTCTTTACCTGTGTCTTTACCTGTGTCTTTACCTGTGTCTTTACCTGTGCTTTACCTGTGTCTTTACCTGTGTCTTTACCTGTGTCTTTACCTGTGTCTTTACCTGTGTCTTTACCTGTGTCTTTACCTTGCTGTCACACTTAATGTGGCTGTGATTGAGGCAGAGAGACTAGGTAGACAGGAAGCGTGTGTTCATATTGGGTGAAAGCGACTGTGTACTGTCATACAATTATTGATGTATTGCGTTAAAGTACACATTTAGACCTAAATCAGAGAGTGTGATATTCCGAGTACTGGCAGGTAGAACCCAAATGTTCGAATCGGAGACAGACAAGTTGTAAGGTAAGTCCAAGTGTAAAGTCCAAAAAACGGGAGATCAATCAAAACAGGCATACAATCCTGACGAGGGGCAGGCAAGAAATGCTAAATCCAGAAACGGGCAGGCAGGGAAAAAGCAGGCAAGTCAGGCACATACAAACAGGGAATGCTTAGCTTGGTGAAATACACAAGACAATCTGGCGGGCAACAAAGGGAAGAGGGCCGGGATATTTACATGGGGAACTACAAGGGAATTTGCAACCACGGAGGAGATGAGTGGGAAGAGGCAGGTGAGAGGAATGAGAGGATCGCATGGGAGGGGGTGGTGTCTGGATTCTGGAATAACAGGAGAGTTAGAGACATGAAAACAAACACCAGATCAACATAAACAGATTAAGATGTGGAGCTATGCGTGACACAAAGGGAGAGAGAGAGAGACAGAGAGAAAGAGAGACACAGAGACAGAGAGAGGGAGCGAGGGGCGGGGGGGCAAGGCCATGTGTTGTAGCAGATAAGCCCAATATTCTGACCACTCCTCCTTATCCCAGACTCCCTAATGTATGGTCCCTACACACACACACATGCACACGCATGCACACACACACAGGACCCTGTTCCCTAATGCACAGTCGTTCCACTCATACAGACACACATACTCTCTCTCACTTTGTCTCTCTCTCCCTCTCTCACACACGGGACACACACACACATAAACACACACACAAACACGCAGAGCCATCAAGCCTAATCTGATAAACCCTAAATATATTTGCTCCTACAGGAGTGGACATATTTTGGGTGGACTGTACATGAACTCACTCTTTCCCTCTTTCCTTCTTTCTCTCTCCCTCCATCTACAACTAGGATTTAGTCATGAACACAACGGAGAGAGATGAACACACACACATACACACACACAAGCACATGCACGCAACAGACTGAGACGTAGACATGAGCCCACAGTGGTCCTAAGTGAAGTGCAGCAGCATATAATAAAGTGACAGACAGCGTTTAGGGTTGTTGTCTCATTCCTTCTCCATGGGGACACTCAGTGCTTCATTTGTGCCGGAGATCCGGGACCTCCAGGTCGGATGTCACATCCCGTGGGACTCTGTTCCAATCGTGGCTATTGGCAGTTGCCTGTAAACATTCCAAAGTCCCCCTGTCGGCATTCACGTTTGGATGTAACTCACTGGCAGGGAAATGTCTTTTTTGTGGATTCATAAGAGAAGCAAAGGTTACATAACTAGAACATAACAATCACATGGCTATTGTTACATGGGTATAACAAGGACATAACCACAGGTTGCCAAACCCTGGGCTTGTACGTGGTTCTGCATTAGATGACTCCCTCCGGGTTAAATGCATGCTACTGCATGCATACCTACTTATCTCGTCAGGCGGCTGTGATTAAAACACGTGCTTTGTTGTTTGTGGCTTAGCTGTGGGCATATGAATAAGTAGCATTTTGAAGACACCTCCGGTTTTGCCTCAAGATATTAGTCTGGAACCAGAACCTGACACGGGCAGCTAGGCTCCGAACAATATTCAGCCGGCCAATCAGCGAACCCCAGTAAGTGGTGCCGATGACGACGACGTCAGGCAGGGAGATGTCCTCATTAAAATACTGTGTGCTGCTTTGGAATATTTTACTTTACTGAAAATGGCAATGACATTAGCTCATGATGTTTACTTTGGAAATTCAATGTATACATCATCGGGATTGTGAGATCTGACTGGCTAGAGCTCATCCAATAGGCTGCAGAGTAAGGTTGACTGACGACGCCAAACTCAACAAAAGCCTGCCGACTTTCCAGAACTAATGAGCCAAGCCACTATGCTCTGGCTGTGTGAGTCAAATTAATCAGGGCTCTGAACAAATATAGACAAGAACTGAAAGCTCAGTGTGGAAAGAATAGTCTTCCAAGGGTTAAATCCTGTTGCTAAAACCATGAAAGCACTTGTCTTTGAATTTAATGTAATACAAACGCTTGTTTGAATCCATGTCATTACTATTATAATACATATAATAGTAATAGTAGACACTATGTCACTAGTGTTCTATTATATTTACCATGCTGTTGTAACCTGAAGCCAATTGATTATTTGCAAGCATTTAAACCAACACAAAAGTAGCGTCATTGAGCCACATATGAAATAATATATAGGACATATGAGGATTTGAAAATGTGTCGGTGATGGGTCTGGGCTGACGAATCAGATTTACTATGCAAAATGGTTATGGACACCCCTAGTATTTGCCATGTAATTTTGCCAAACTGTGTGGTGATGCAGGTGTGATGGTGGTCATATGAAATTACAAATCAACTTCGACCCCTCTGTTCATCGAGTTGGAAACGTAAGGGTTGATAAAAACTAAAACCTTGTTCAAATAGCTTCAGTTTGAATGTGGAAACGATTTCCGAAAAACATTTAAAAAACAATGCAGGATAAAAATGTTAATGGCCTTGGATGGAGCCGAAAATGACAGCCAAGCAAGGCAGAGGAGTTGATCATGCTATGAAGAAAGCTATTGTTGTTATCCCTGAAACACACACGTGCATGCACACACATACCAAACACACGCACGCACAGACCAATCAAATACAAACACTGTGTTGATTAAATGAATTATCCTTTTTTAGCGAGTCCCATGCAAGCACACGTGTATGTGCTTGTGTGTGTGTTGCACATATTATACATAAATGCTAAGATGGCACGGCCGTGTCTGGTCGCCATCCTGGTAGGTCCGCGGAGATTGCATTTAAAAAAAAAATGTATGCAATTGTATGTACTTTTTTTTCAACATCGTCTTTTGCACAAATGTATCGGCACTAACAACATACAGGCGAGATACACTCCTGGACATTAACTTTGGTCTACAACAAAGGTTCTGGGATACTTACATCGATCCTGAGTGGCCGGCCGACAGCATATGCTCCACAACAACAGTATCAGTGGCGACACGTCACCAGGGAATATGGGAGAATTTATCACACAGCATAGTCGCCATCTTTTAAGAATATGTGTTATGTTTATGAACTAAGTGTGGAAAGACTCTGAGAGGTAAAACATCATGTAAGAATATGTGTTATGTTTATGAACTAAGTGTGGAAAGACTCTGAGAGGTAAAACATCATGTAAGAATATGTGTTATGTTTATGAACTAAGTGTGGAAAGACTCTGAGAGGTAAAACATCATGTAAGAATATGTGTTATGTTTATGAACTAAGTGTGGAAAGACTCTGAGAGGTAAAACATCATGTAAGAATATGTGTTATGTTTATGAACTAAGTGGGGACAGACTCTGAGAAAGAAGACATCATCCCTTGCATTTACTGATCTAATTAGGGGGGCACATGGTCGCCTCTCAGGACACTAGAACCACAGGGGTCAGGAGGAGTGTGTGAAATGATCAAAGGAGCAGACGGGGTCCCCAAGAAAGACAGTAGACATGAAAGAGTTAGTCACATTTGAATACACGGGAGGAAGGAAAAACACACACCTCACCTCGACACCCGCGATCAAGACAGGATGGAGCCAACGGTTGAATAAACTTCATCAGAGGCTTACTGTTTGTCAAAAATGAACATATCTCACCATTTCTTACCCTGGTTCACAAACCTTGCTAATACACATATATTCAATGCTCTTTAGTATTGAATATATACTCTTGAGTAATGAATATATGTGGTAATACTGATCATCGATGTCCTGTTACTAATTTGTGTGCTTCTACCAAAGGTAGAATATAGATTAAGCTTCAGGTAATTGTTAAGACTAAGCTATCTCCCTATCCGGTCATCTGTTTTAAACCTTATTCGAGGAACAATCCGGGGGGAGGGCCTCCAGCAGATGGAGCCAGAGAGACATAGTCATGTGATAATGTGGGCGTATACAGGTATTAAGGGGCGTGGTAAGGGGCAGTAACCAAAGAGCCATAAAAGGAGCCACGTGTGGATGGATCTGGAGTTCGCTCGGACGACCGGCTCACCTCTTTAATCTTTGTTATACTCGGAGCAGATGTAATAAAAGGACTGTGTAACTTTGTCACTTCCGACTCCTCAACGTCTCCTTCTGCGAAGAATTTTCTCTAAATGACATGTTGGTTTTCCACAACAGGAAACGCAGAAGGAAACACAGTGGGAAATGGAGCGGGGTTCGACACAGACCGAGAGTCCAGGCCCACCGTCCACCTCCACGTAGCATCCTTCTAGCTAATGTCCAGTCTCAGGAAAATAGGTGAGATGATATGAGGGCGAGGATTTGATTACAATGGGGCATAGGGGACTGTCATGTGACAAAACATGGCTGACTCAGCTGGGGCCTGATTGAGTCATTTGTCTGACCGAGTCCTTCTCTGTTTTTCGAGTGGACCGGACGGAAGAGTCAATTAAATCCAAGGGTGGAGGGTTTCGCTTCATGACCGACAACAAGTGCTCGCCGAACCTGGAGCATCTGACGCTCTCTTGCCATCCTTGTATCTTCCTCAGGAGTTCAGTACAGTCATCATTACAGCATCTACTTTCTGCCACAAGCAGACACCTATGTGGCACTATCGGACCTACGTGATGTGCTATATTGGCACCAGACCCAACGCGGCTGTGGTGGCGGGGGACTTTAATAGCTGAATTTCCATCAGCACATTACGTGTGCTACCAGGGGAGAAAGCACTTTGAACCTCTCCTCTCTTCCCCCTTTCAGCAAGTCTGACAATGCCCATTATTCTGCTGCTAAAGAAAGTAAAGCGAATGGATGGATGACAATATCTGGGACGCCGTGAGCGACGTCGACTGGGACATGTTCCAATCCAGTTTCAGTGACATCAGCAAGTTTACGGATGTGGTGGCGAGCTTCATAGCAACGCTAGCGGACACCATCGTCCCCACAGTTAAAGTGAGATCCTTTCCTAATCAAAAAACCACGGGTCGATGGATCCCTCCGCGACGGCCCGAAGCCCGTACTGCTGCCTACAACTCCGCCTCGTATCCTGCAACATGGACGAATACAAAGTGGCATCCTACAGACTCCGACGAGCGCTGAAGGACGCAAAGAGGAGATACAGAACTCCCTCAACTCTGAGTGCTGACACATCCCTAATGGATGATCCAAACTAATTGCGCAGTTCGAGGTGAGCGACAATACTGCGAGCGGGACCACAGCTGAAGTGAGTTCCATTGCTAGGGACAGACATACTCTCTCTGTGACTGAGCATGGCGTGAGGCAGGAAAATGTGCAAATTCCAAAGGCATATCTGGATGAGTACTGAAGACCTGTGCTAACCAGCTAGCTCCAGTGTTCACCGCAATATTTAAACTCTCCCTGGCCATGGTCCATGGTCCCAGCCTGCTTCAAGTTGTCCACTATTGTCCCTATGCCCAAGACTGCCTCTCCAGCATGCCTGAATGACTACAGACCGGTGACTACGGTGGTCATTAAATATTTTGAGAGGCTGATGAAGGACTGTGCACGTTCTTACCTCCCTCCAAGGACCCCCTGCAGTTTGTCTACTGGTCAAACAGATCCACGGACAATGCTGTCTCCCAGTTAAGTCACAGCTCCCTCTCTCAACTTGAGAGTCGGAAGGGGGGGGGGCTATGTGAGAACGTTCACTCAAGATTCAACATTCAAGATTCCTGCATGCTATTGACTTTAACTCTGCTTTCAACTCAATAGTTCCCAGGAGACTGGCTGGCAAGCTGATTGAGCTGGGTCTGAACACCCCCCTGTGCGCCTGGATCATGGACTTCCTAACCGCCAGACCACAGGTCATCAGGGTGGGCAAACACACCTCCGGACCCCTCACCCTGAACACAGGATCCCTCGAGGATGGCATCCTCAGCCCCATACTGTACTTCCTGTACACACGACTGTGTGGCCAGTTCCAGCTCCAACATCATTGTCAAGTTTGCGATGACATAGTCTAATTTAGATACAATTCTTTGGAGAAGGAGGAGCTGAGGAGTCGGAAGTAACAAAGTTGCACAGTCCTTTTATTGGATCTGCTACGGGTATAAGAAAGATTAGAAAAGGGAGCCGGTCAGCTGAGCGTACTAACCAATCCTCCCCCATGCAGCCATTTTTAGAGTTCTTTTACTCCAGCCCCTTAACACTACCTGTATACACCCCAAATAATGACCACGCCTCCCTGGTTCCATCAGCTGGTGATTCCCCAGATTGCCTCTCCAATAATGTGAATTTTATACAGACAAGGATAGGAATGAGGACAAATCTTTCTACAATGTAACCATTACAGTCAAACATATTCAAAAACAACCCAGTGTTCTTTAGAAAGAAAACTTAAATCAGCTTATACAACCATAACCACAAGACCGATGGTCATTGAAGATTTCAATGCCTTAGACCTTCAGCAGAAGCACACAAACTAGTAGCAGGACATTGATGATATTAAGCAAACGTATTACCACTATCTTGAAGAACTATAAGGAATATTGAATATATGTATGTGTGTTAACAAGTCATGTTTGAGAACCAAGGCAAATAAATGGTGAGATCAGTTTATTTTTTAACAAATGGTAGCCCTTTAATGACTTACTCAAACGTTGGCTCCATCCTGTCTAGTTCACTGGGTGTCAAGGTGAGGTGTGTGTTCTTCCTTCCTTAAGCTTCCGCCAACCTCCCATATATTCAAATGTGCCTGGCTCTTTCATGCCTGCTGTCCTTCTTGGGGGACCCTGTCTGCTTCTTTGATCCTTCCACACACTCCTCCTGACCCCTGTGGTTCTAGTGTCCTGAGAAGGTGTCGATGTGCCCTCCTAATCAAATCACTAAATGCAAGCAATGATGTTCTTCTTCAGAGTCTGTATTCCCAGTTCAAACACAACAAATATTCTTAAATTACATTTTATATCTCAGTCTTTCCATACTTTGTTCATTCATATAGCACATAT
This sequence comes from Malacocephalus occidentalis, assembly GCA_900312585.1. NCBI lineage: Eukaryota > Metazoa > Chordata > Actinopteri > Gadiformes > Macrouridae > Malacocephalus > Malacocephalus occidentalis. Next base: position 9,909 of record OMOU01036641.1, read on the forward strand.
TCTTACAAGATGGCAACTATGCTTTATGATAAATTCTCCCATAAGTGGTGGTGAGCCTGATCTCCAGCAACAATGAGAAGGCCTACCTACTGGTGCCAAGACAACAGCCTCATGCTGAATGTCTCCAAAACTAAGGGTGCTTTCACACCTGAGCTGTTTGGTCCATTTGAATTGAACACTGGAGGCGTTTCCTCCGATAGTACGGTTCGTTTGGGGTGGTGTGAACACTCATTCGAACTCTGGTGCGGATCAAACAAACACACTCTGGTCCACTTGAAAACGGTGGTCTCAGTCTGCTTTTAGGTGTGAACCCGATCCAAACCAAAGAAAAGAGTACATTATGGATGGTCCCTGTGGAATCCGCCGTGTGTGTTCGTCATTCTATCTGTGTGTGTCTGTGGGAGGGGGTGTGTGTGTAGGGGGTGCTGTTCACATGCCGCACTGAAGGGGGGGGCGTGCCGATGGGATCGCAACAGGATCACGGAGTCCGCAGCCATCGGTGACGGGTGACGATCGACTGCCTTGGTCACAAGGCATTTGTTTATAATGTTTGGTTCACTTAACAAAGTCCACTTAGAACCGAACAGCACCAAATGAAACATGCAACAAAGTATCAACTTCACCCCTTAATCCAGGGGTGGGGAACCTTTTTCATGTCAAGGGACATTTCGACTTTTAGAACATCCTTCGAGGGCCATGCAAAATTATTGAACACATATCGGACTCACCAACAGTTCCAGCGATGGCTGGAACTGTTTCTCTTTGGCGAGGTTTTTGATGTAAGATGGTACTGATGATGATGCTACTCGCAGCTGGTTTTGCAGGTTTGGGTCAATCAGTCTTGAGTGGAACAGAGTCTTTGCAAGAGTCAGTTTTGAAAAGAACTGCAGTAGGTCGTCCCAAACAGTCTCCTCAGAATGGGAAAATCCTCAGCATGTTCATACAGTTTGTAGAACTCGAGCAAAGGGAGGTTGTTGTACCTAGCTTTGTGCATACCATTGCTTTGCAGCTCAATGATTTCATGTAGGTTGTCAGGCTGGTTCCACATTAAACAGTGTGCCAATATGTTCAGTTCCATTTGTTTACTTTTCGTGTCCTGGAACCTCTCTCCAAATGCCTGGAGGAGTTTTGCACAATCAGCAGCATATTCAGATGTCATAGCAGGCTTTTGTTCTTGCAGAGTGGGAAAGTGGACAGTGTTTCCCGTTTCCAGTTGCACTTGCCACAGCTTTAGTTTAGCTTCAAATGATTTTACATTTGATTGCAGAGAAGCTGGTTGGGACCTTGGATGTTCCGCTCTCACAGGTACTTGGTAATGAAGCCCAAATCACACAGCCACTTGCTATCACTGAGTTCCATGGCAGGTTTCCCCTTCATCTCCATGAACTGTTTCACTTCATCTCTCAGTGACTCAGCCACCGCACCTCACAGTGGTAAACCAGATCTCCGTATTCTGACTCTAGATCACTCAGTATCTCCTTGAACTGTTCAGCCCTCTGCTTTTGATGACATTTATGGTGGAAACGACATTTGTCATCACATTGTTGAGCTTCAGGGACTGTACACACAGATTCTCCTATGACACAGTGGCATACAACTAACTCACTTGGATTGAGACTGAGACGACTCATTTATTTTTTGACCAATGAGGTCAATCCCTTTTGCATGCCAACCATGGCTGGGGCTCCATCCGTGGCCAGGCCACTTAACTTGCCAAACTTTGTTCATAGCCAAAATAAGTTGTAGCATGCTTCCAGCTACAATGCCACAAAAGTGGCTTTAGTTCAGGGTTAGGGTTAGGGTTAACCCTTAAACCTAACTCCTCCAAGGACACAGGCTGGTTGTGGTATTTGAAGTCCGGTTTATTGTAAAGTTGTAGGTGAAGAAAAAATGGTATGGAGCAGATGGAATGTTTTCTAGCTAGCATGCTAAAGCTCTCCTTGGTGTGTGTGCTGGTGGCTGACTTAACCTGTGGTGCACTGATTAGACAATGCACCACAGACATGCAGCCCCACCCCACCCCCAGACTAACTGGGCCAGGTGAGGCCAATTAAGCCAGCCACCAACAACACACACCAAACATTTCCACACAACTTTTCTCAATATCTTGTGCCATGTCAGTAATCCGATCTGAGACAGTTCTTTGAGACAAACTGACACTTTGGAACAATTTTTACTTTGTCCGGTGCGAGCAGCTCTGCAGCGGTTCTTTGCGATTAGCTCCCTCACCACAAAACTAGCATGCATAGTGTTGTCTCGGTCAGATTGTGCTCTTATGAAGACTGCTTGTTAAGCATCAAAACTCTGAAGAGGTTCACTTTATCCAAGCACATTTGTCCTTTCAACTAGTCCAGTTTAGCATGTTTTGTGCTGTAATGATGCTCGGGTTGGCCTTTTTCATTCCACAAAGAAATAATCGTTTGCCCATTTATTTTGGAAAGGGCGGCAGTCCGCATCTACCTTTCTTCTTTTGTTCGTCGCCATGTTTGCACAGACTGAATAAAATGATGAGACGACGCGATCACACAATCACACTTCATTCACTGACCCTGAACATGACCCGGACAGATGACAACTGTCTGTTTTATCTGTCTGTCTGGAGGTTTTTCTGTGTGTTGTATTTCTGAGGTTGCTTTTGTTTATTTTTAGGAATTGCCTCGCGGGCCGGATCAAACGGTCTCGCGGCCCTAGTGACCGCACTAGGGCCCCGCAATGCCCCTTACACACACACACCTAGGTAATATTAGATTAGATTAGATTCAACTTTATTGTACAGAGTGTAACGAAATACAGTTAGCGTCCAACCAGAAGTGCAAAAGAAGTAGCAAAAGTGCAACAGTAGAACGGTTAAATGACTAAATAAATATATATACAGTCTATACTATACATTGAGGTGAGTACAGTATAGGCAGATATATACATTGAGGCATGTACAGTATGGACAGATGTATACTCAATGGTGCTTGTATACTGGGGTGTACAGCAGAGTATATAGAGTGATGGAGCAGTGCGAGTGTCTGACGGGTTCGGAGTCAACATGCAAATGCAGGATCTGCAGAGAGTGTGCGGAATCCATAGTGCATACAAGAGTATACAGACTCTACGGTGCATATCAGAATATCCAGAATCTATAGCACATAAGAATATCCAGAATCTATAGATTAGATGATTCAACTTTATTGTTATTGCACAGAGTATGCATATTAGTACAATGAAATGCAGTTAGCATCTAACCAGAAGCGCAAAGTAGTAGCAAACGTGCAACAGTAGAACAACAATATGACGCAATCAATAGCGCATACAAGAATAAGAATACCCAGAATCTATAGTGCGTATAAGAGTATACAGAATATACAGTGCAGTAAGTAAGTGTTCATAAATATAGAGGTATGCAAGTATGGACAGACATGTGACCATGCATATGCAGTACATGCACCCATATAGTTTTACTACATAACACTCTGTTTTGTATATTCCTTTGTTGTTGATATGCCAACTTGTTTTCATGCCTTGCTGTTTATTTGCTTATTTGGACATCATTCTCATTCTAAACAAAATGCTCTTTTTGCTGTAAACTCTGTAAATAGCAGAGGTATTTTGATTCTGATCCATTCAATTTGTGATATTTGTATTCTTCTTGTTGAATCAACAAACATTTTTTTAAAAGTCCCGTTTGTTATGTTTTAGTATAGTAGTAGGACCCCGGAGCAGAGACGGAGACAGCGAGAGCTAAAAGTACAAAACGGATTTAGTAAACAAGGGATCGAAACAGGGGAATATAACAAAAGGCGCTGGCGTGCAGGGAGAGCAGCGGACGGGAAGGCTGCCGACACAGGAGACCGGGAACACGAACACGCGGAGGGCTGGAAACAGCGTTAGGCGGAACGGCACAAAACACACGGCACACTGGAGATCTAGGCGAACAAAGCCAGGAAAAAAAAAAACACGATTAGAGTCAGTCAGTTCACAGAGATATACTAGAGCCACTAGAGACGAGAAATGTATGATCAAAACACACGGTAGATACTGACTTGACATATGGAATAATTTGGCACTGGAGTAGTGAATGAGCCAGGGTTATATAGTAGGAGTGATTGGTGATGAGAGCCAGGTGTGCCTCGTTGAATGTGCCGACAACCTAACCACGCCCACTGCCCTGCACCTCCACGCCAGGGGAAACGAGAAGGGACAAAAAACATGCAACACAACAGAACAGCAAACTCAAACCGTGACAGTACCCCCCCCTTAACGAACGCCTCCTGGCGTTCTGCCCGGTTTGTCCGGGAAGCGTCTGTAAAAGTCTGTGATGAGGGTCTGGTCCAGGATCAGGGCCCGTGAGACCCATTGA
>OMOU01036650.1:1447-18619 GCA_900312585.1 Malacocephalus occidentalis
CAGTCATCTTTAATCACGATAGCTTTTGCTAGCTCTCACCTATGAATTACACTCACTGTGTTGATGTTATGCCAATTAGTATCACTCACACACACACAGGCACACATGCACACACACACAAACACACACACACACGCGCACACACACACCTGCCAGCCCCCTCCACTTCCACCTCTCCAGGTCTTCATAGGTATCTATGAATACACGCACAGTGTGTGAACATGTGCGACGCCTGTTCCCATGCCTCCACGTGTGTGTGTGTGTGTGTCTGTGTGTGTTTGTGTGTGTGTGCATGTGTGCCTGTGTGTGTGTGAGTGATACTAATTGGCATAACATCAACACAGTGAGTGTAATTCATAGGTGAGAGCTAGCAAAAGCTATCGTGATTAAAGATGACTGGAAACTAGTACTAGCTAAAAGAAATCTCCATTACTCGTTAACGCTAGTCCTAATTATATAGTAATATAAGTCATCATATATGTTAATTAGGCTACTGACTCTACCTTCACACACACACACACACACACACACACACATGCATTGTATACACCACTGTACTTTGATACCCCCTCCCCCACTCAACCCTCCTTTTCCACTTCCTGTCTGTGTGGGAACTAAGTTGTCTATGTTGGCGCTGTCTCCTCTCACACATGCACGAAGAGATGTCACCTCCGTTATGATTAATTAGTCTTTTCGCAGTCAATATACTAATTCCCTAGAAAGACAAAGTGGCAGATGCGATATACTATACAGCACATTATGCTGTTTTGATTCATGGATTTCAAGTATAGAGCAATAGAAAGCACCAATATTGAGTTGACAAATTCAGAAGATTACTTTGAAAAGTGTACTTTTCATAGAGCGGCGCGGTCACTCGACTTTATACCATCATATATTGTCCCACAAGTCTTGAAATATGTATTGAAGCCTGGTGAAGTGAACTCACAAATGCACCGTGATGTCAATGCGTGTATGACGAGTTGAGGTATATAATAACCATCCTCAATACGATCTATAGGCCTAATCTCCGGCTGCTTCCCAGTGAAAGGTTGCCTGGCAGGCGCACTCTCTTTTCCCTTTTTAAGGAGAAACATCTGGCCTGCGTTGAGTCCGGGTAGCGAGCGATGGGACGGTGTGGACGGTTGCGCCGTCGTTGTGCGCAGCCGTTCCCCCGGCTCCCGCGCGCTTGATAAACACACGCAGCGCGCACTGACTGGGAAAGCCCCGTATTATTGTCGTCCTCTCCGTGACTCCCCCGCTCTCACTGAGAGCCGTGGAAATAGCTTTGTGCCAACAAGCAGGTGCTTCCTTAACACAGGAAGAAAAGAAAAAAAATCACTTGGCTTTTCCCAAAGATTTTAGGGAATTATGCGATGGAAATGGATGATGCTGCTGCTGGTGGTGGAGGTGGTGCCTTGGAACAGTGGACGACTTTACATCATTGACCAAAGTCGAGGCTATAGACAATAACCCTATTACTTGGACACTGGACATTAAGTCATTCTTATTTATAGACATTAATTGTATAACCCCATCACAATCAATGGAAACCACTACCGGTAGTGACTCAAGCAATAACTCAATCTCACATTCTACTATTTAAATGTAGGTTTATGACAGAAAAAAACCAAAGTCTCATTTGTATTATTGTATTCACAGTTTTTCCAATTCAGGTCAGGTTACCATCTTGGCACATGCCAGCATTCCACTTTTACCAAGTGAGAAAGAAATAGTTGGCCAAAGTGAGTTTTTAAATGTGATTTTAAATCTGTCTCGAGTCGGGACACCTTTTTCCACTGCTAAAAAACACAAGCTGTATTATTAGACCTTAGGAAATGACTTAGTCTAGTGAGTAGTAAATAAGGTAGTGAATTACTACCTACGTCAAAGCTTCAAGCTGTTTTATTGACGTCTGAAGGAAAGCAGACTCTTCTGCTGTATCATGTGGTCGATATCAGTGACGCCGATTATTTATGACGTAACCACAGGAGGCAGCCAATAGGAAGTCTGTAAGAGGGCCCCATCGATCAGCCAATAGCGTAAGCGTGTTCACTCGTGTAAGGGAGAGAATGCATGCAATCTCAACCATATAGCGTCAACCATAACATACCTGATACATAATGTAGGGCCGCATGATATGTTCGAGAAATAAGAGTCAAATATCAATTTTATTTCGATTTTATGTCCCTTGTCTTTATTGTTTTATCATACATGTTATGATTATCTGCTCTTTTGTTAAGCACTTTGTGCTGCATCTTATGCATGAATTGTGTTATTATTATTATTGTCATTATTATTATTATCATCTTCATTTAACAAATAAGATCACATGTGTGTTCAACACCACATACATATCCAGATAGACATATATTGATACACATACTGTACATGAATACACATATTGATATATTGCACAAATAACAGAAGAGCTAAAACTGCATCTTTCTTCAGAGACTTCCTGTTCATAAGCCCCTGGTGCTACGGTATCCTGATCCCCTTGGGTTGGTGTGCAGCAGGTAACTTTACCCTTCATTAGTCTGCAAGAGTTCACGTGAATTAGCGTGCAAAGTCCATTCCACTGATCTTCATTAACAACCATTTTGGCTTTCCATCAGGAGTTCACTATTATTCGTTGTTCGTAACTATATTATATTAAATATCCTCACACAGTATGGTATTCACATTCATTAGGGATACAGTTAATACGTCAAGTAACAGTCATTAAGATAGACTAGATATAATACAGTCTAAAACACACCTGTGTCTTAAATAGCTTAATTGTACCCTCTTTGGTTTATGGTTAACTATTATATAGTTATATAATAGTTATAGTTATATAACTATAACTATAGAATTCAGTACTTAAAAAAATAGTTCACAAATATCTCATAGCTTCAAGTATTAAAGGATTTCTCTTTGTGGCTAACGTTCACAAAAGCTGTGATAATGCAATAAAGTGCTTATTATTCTTGAACTAAACTAAATGTATGTATAGTATAGCAGCATGGTTGTGACAAAATAGCTGTATTTGCATGATTTCAATAGAAGCTATTGTTAGTTCACTCGGGTAGATTATGCCTGACAACGGTGAATTACTATTGGATCAGAACATCATCCATGTATCCAGGCTGACAGTCTCTCGTAGGCATGGTGACTCTCAGTGTCCTTACTAGCCTTTCAAGGCTTCTCTATTTAGATTGACTTCTATTCACTCCTTGTTACATTTTTGAGTCTCACTGTCATTATCTGCTGGGATTTTTCCAGCATTCTCCGAGTTCAACCCAAGCCCACCTCCCGTGTTGTTCACCTCGGTGTCGGAGTCTTCATCTTCTGCCTCATCATCGGCAGAATCCTCTTGGTTTCCGATCTCCTCTGCCTCATCTTTTACAGAAACTAAGTTGGTCTCCATTTCATTATCGTTTTCATCGCCTATTTCTTCCACTTGCATATCCATTTCATTTGCTCTATGCGATATGTCTGGCATGTCTTCAACAAGGTCCTCAGTATCTGATGTCGGATCTGGTTTCAGCTCTACAACATCATCTTGACCATCCCGTGCTTCATCCGATGATGTCAGTTCATCTTCATCACCCTCTGGAGCATCACCTTTTTCATCTGTTGGTTCATCGTCATCCTCGGTTTCACTTTGTAGTTGATCTTCAGTGGACTCGTCAATATTGCCAGTAGCTTCCTCTTCCTCCCTTGGTGTTTCAGCTTCTCCGAACTCCTTGGCAGACACAGCCTCTGAAGTCCCCGCCTCAGAGTCTTCTCCAGTGGTTTCAGGTGCTTCTGGTCTTTTGCTTGACACTGCAGCATTGTCATTTTCAACAGTGTCTGCTGCTTCTGTTTCAGCTTGGCCCAATTCTTCATCTACAGGTTCATCCACTGACAGCTCCTCGCCTTCTGCAGTCTGCGATGGTTCCTCATCCAGTTCCATTTCAGGTTCTGCAGTTGTATCTCCATTTTTTGGATCTTCGTGTATTTCCTCAATGTCCTGTTTAGGGCCTTCAGTTTCTATGCTCTGTGTCTGGTTCAGCTCTTGTCCCTCCTCTCCACATGTCTCATCCTCACAGCCATCTGATTCAGGATGATCCTCCTCTCCAACAGTTTCCTCTTCGCCTGCAGATACCCTTGTGTGGATGACATCACTTTCTTCTCGTTTGTCTTCATTTGTGGACTCTTCAATTTCCTCCTCCCCTCCGTGAGACTCATTATCACTTCCCTCTCCCTTGGAGGTTTCTTCTTCTGCACTTTCATTCTCAGTTTCTTTGGTGTTAACCTGTACTGTATTTTCTTCTTCTACTGTTTCATCCTCAGCCATGGTTTCCTCAGCATTTTCCTTCTCAGATGTTTCTTCCTCTGCAGATTCAGCCTCAGCCATGGGCTCAGAAGTTTCTTCTCCAGCACTTTCATCTTCATCAATATCATCTTCAGCATTGTCATTTTCAGACATTTCTTCATCTGCAGATTCATCCCCAGCCATGTCGTGTTTGGAGTTGTCCTGCTCAATAGTATTGTTTTCTGCAGTTTCATCATCAGTCATGGTTTCCTCTGCAGGGTCCTCCTCAGATGTTTCTTCCTCTGTAGATTCAGCCTCAGTCACAATCTCTTCAACAGTGTTCTTCTTCAATTGTTCTTCTCCAGTTTCAACTTCATCAATGGTTTCTTCCACAGGGTCCATGTCAGACATTTCCTCCTCTGCAATTTTGGCATGAGTCATGGTTTCCATGGTGTTCCCCTGATCGAGAATTTCTACCTCTGCAGTTTCATCTTCAGCCATGGTTTCCTCTGAAGGGTCCTTGTCAGAGGTTTCTTCTGCAGTTTCATCTTCACCACTTTCAGACATTTCTTCATCTGTAGTGTCATCCCCTGCCATGTTGTATTTGGAGATATCCTGCTGAGTAGCTTCCTCTTCCCCTGTTACATCTTCATCTATGTTTTCCCCATCATTGTCCCTTTCAGATGTTCCATCTTCTGCAGTTTCAACTTCAGCCATGGTATCTTCTGCAAGGTCCTTCTCAGATGTTGCCTGCAGTGATTCCTCTTCGGCTGTAGTTTCATCTTGCTCAGATGTGTCGTCTCCTGCAGTTTCATTTTCACTAATGTTTTGGTCACCATGGTCCTTTTCACTTACCTCTGCTTCTTCAGTGTCCCCCTCAGCAAGGCGTTCCTCTTCTGGATCCTTCTCAGATGTTTTTTCTTCTGCAGATTCCTCCTCAGCCATGACTTCTTCTGCACGGTCCTTGTCAGATGTTTCTTCTACTGCAGTTTCATCATCAGCAAGAACTTCTTTTGTATTATCCTGCTCAGTGGTCTCTGCTTCGGCAGTTTGATTTTCATCCAGGTTTTCTTCTGCAGGGTCATTCTCAGACCTTTCTATTTTTACATCTTCGCCATTGCCCATGTCACATGCTTGTTCTTCAGCTGGCTCTTCTTCAGCTATTGTTTCTTCTGCAGGATCCTGCTCAGATGTTTGTTCTTCTCCAGTTCCACGTTCAACGATAACGTCATCTGCATTATCCATCTCTGACGTTTCATCTTCTGCAGTTTCATCCTCAGCAAGGGTGTCCTCTGCAGGGTCCTTCTCAGATGTTTCCTCTGCTGCAGATTCGGCCTCATTCATGATTTCCTCCGCACTTTCCTGCTCAGAGGCTTCTTCTGCAGTTTCATTTTCAACCAGGGTGTCTTTCAAGTCATCCTGCTCAGCAGTTTTATCCTCAGCCATGATTTCTTCTGCAGGGTCCTTCTTAGATGATTCATTTTCAATGATAACATCACCAGCATTATCCTTCTCTGACGTTTCTGCAGTTTCATCTTTTTCATAGTCCACATCAGATGTTTCTTCTACTGCAAATTCATCCTCAGCAATGTTTTCTTCTGCAGGATCCTTCTGAGATGATTCTTCTTCTGTAGATTCGGCCATAATCTCCTGGCCATGGTCCCTTTCAAACATGTGTGATTCTGCACTTTCAGCCCCATCCATGATTAGTTCTGCAGGATCTTGCTCAGATGTTTCTTCATTTCCAGTTCCATTTTCAACAATGACTTCCTCAGCATTTTCCTGCTCACAAGCTTCTTCTTGTGCAGTTTCATCTTCGGTCACAATTTCTTCTGCAGGGTCCTTCTCAGATGTTTCTTCTTCTCCAGCTCCATTTTCAACAATAACATCATCTGTATTATCATTCTCAGAACTTTCTGCAGTTCCATCTTCAAGAACTGTTTCTCTTGCATCATCCACCTCAGAACTTCCCTTTTCTGCAAATTCATCTCCAGCCACAGTTTCTTCTGCAGGGTCCTTCTGAGATGTTTCTTCTTCTCCAGTTCCATTTTCAACAATGACGTTATCAGCATTATCCTTCTCTGAGGTTTCATCTTCTGCAGTTTCATCCTCAGCTACGATTTTGTCAACGTTTCCCTGCTCAGAAGCTTCTGTTTCTGCATGTTCATCTTCAAGCACTGTTCCATCATCCACCTCAGAATTTTCTTCTTCTGCAAATTCAACCTCAGCATTTTCCTCCTCAGAAGCTTCTTCTTCATTTTCAACCCGGGTGTGTTTCAAGTCATCCTGCTCAGAAGTTCCATCCTCAGCCATCATTCCTTCACAATTATCCTGCTCACATGTTTCTGCTTCTGTAGTTTCATCATCTGTGATAATTTCTTCTGCAGGATCTTGCTGAGATGTTTCTTCTTCTGCAGTTTCATCATCAGCCATGATTTCTTCTACCCGGTCCATCTCAGAGGGTTCTTCCTCTCCGGTTTCATTTTCAACAATGACTTCATCAACGTTGTCACCATCTAGTGTTTCTGCTTCTGCCATTTCATCCTCTGTGATAATTTCTCCAGCAGGGTCCCCCTCAGATGTTTGCTCTTCTGTAGTTTCACCTTCCATCATCATTTCATCATCAATTCCCTTCTCTGATGTTTCTACTTCTGCAGTTTCATCTTCAGCGTTGTCCTTCTCTGATGTTTCTTCTTCTAGTGCAGTGTCATCCTCATCCAGAACTTCTTTGGTGATATCCTGATCAGCAGTTTCTTCTTCAACAGCTTCATTTCCTTTCTTCAATATTCCTTCTTCTGCAGATTCATCCTTATCTGTAATTTCTTCAAACTTTTCAGATGTTTCCCCTTTGCCAGCTTCATTTTCTTCAATCATTTCATCAGGACGATTGTCCTTCTCTGGCACTTCCTCTTCTGCAGAGTCATCTTCAGCATCTTTTTCGAGTGCCAATTCATCTTCACCAATGATTCCATCACCATGGTCTTTTTCAGACATGCCTTCTTTTGCAGTTTCATCCTCAGCCATAATGTCTTCTGTAGGATCCTGCTCAGATGTTTCTTCTACTGCAGATCCATCCTCAGTGATGATATCTTCAGTGAAGTCCTGCTCAGCCTTTTCTTCTTCTGCAGTTTCACCCTCATCCCTTGCAGATATTTCCGCTGCAGTCTCATCTTCAGTGATGTGCTTCTCAGCTCTGTGCTCTTCTGCTGGCTCCTCCTCGACCATGATCTCTTCTGCAATTTCCTTCTCAGATGTTTCTTCTTCTGCAGTTTCCTCATCCGCCTTGATTTCTTCAGCATTGTCCTGCTTCAAGGATTCCTCCATCGGCCCCTTCTGCCGATTGCACTTCACTTCATTCACAGCATCAAGAATAACATTTTCTACAAACATTTCTGCCACTTCCACGGTGTTGTCAGCATGTTCACTGTTCACTGTAAGCATGATTGGTTGTGCATTTACCATATTGCTTTCCTTTACATTTAGAGCATGTGATTCACATGGACAGGATTCCTCGTCGTTTTCAGTGCGCTGGCCACTATAAACTGCACCTGTTGCACATTCATCATTATTTCCCCCCTGTTGTGCAACACTGGATTCGTTTTGCATCATCTCCAACCTCCTTCTTCCCTCCTCAGTTGACTCACAAGATTGTGCCTCTTCATGAGGTTTTGCTTGTCCAGCTCGGCCCTGTATTTTCCTCAGTTCTCTGTCTATACTAGCTTGTATTCTTTTTCGGATTTGACATTTTAATTCAGTTATCATGCTGTCTACCTCTTCGTTATCATCTAAGTTCCACTGCACTTTGAACTCCGTCATGGCATTGACATAATGCTTCATGAACTGTTTTTGTAGTTTGGCTAGTAAATTCAACAGCCAAATTGGATTGGGATCTTCCAACCTCCCAACTACTTCTGGTAATTTCTCAACACTGCTGTTGTCATTCCCTGAGCACTGAGGCGTTTCTGGCAATTCCCCCGGACTGTGGACATTTCTTATTGTTTCATCTGATCCAGGCTCATCTTCCTTTTGATCCATATCTGATGTTTGTCCCATTCGTCTAGCTGGTGTAAATTGAGTGTCCCTGTTTTGTGATGACTCCTTTGAACCTGCGGCGGTTGATTCCACACTCGCTTCATCTTCAGACGCATTGACTTCTTGCACCTTCATCAGTGTGTTCACCTCCACATTGCCATTGGTTTGGACACCACCATTGTTTATACTGCTCTGCCTGGAGCACGTGGATCCACTGTACACATCTACACCTGATGATGTACAATTCAAGTCCTCTTCCAGGGGACCATTATGCTTTACTGTTTGTTCAATTTGTGGAGGCACAGAGAGCCACAGGGATCGGAGCATGTTCATTAGCTCTCTGTATTTTTGATTGTTGGCAGTTACATTAGCAGGATCAAACTCTATTAACTGCAACTTAACAAGGCAATCCAAGAGACCTTGTGCTGAAGTGCTTAGTTTACGTCCGTACACTTGGGAAATTTCAGGTAAACTGTTACATCGATCAGTCTTTGGACTTAGAAGCACTTTCATCACCTGTACCGAGGAGTGAAAGACCTTTGATGTATCATCTGTCTGGTTACATTTGTAGGTATCTACTGGCTTGGAGGTGTTTGTTTGATCATTAGATTCAGGGATATTGCTCGTCAACACTTTCTGAGACTTCTTTTCATCTTCTGTGGCAGACTTCTGACCGTTGTCCACCTCTCCCATTTTGTCGATACCCTCTGTTAGCTCACCGTTTTCACGTCCTTCACCGTTTCTGTCAAATTCGTCCATGTTGTCGTACATTGCACTGCATTGTGCTGGGAGGCGATTCAGCCACTCACCGACCACCTCTGTGGGTGATGCATTTGGGAGCCTGGATGGGACAAGATCACCTCCGTTCTTTGGCGATGAGCTAGTACCTGTTCTATGTCGGCACTTGTTGCTTATGTCACTTTTCTGAGCATGATTATGTGTCCCATTGAAGTTGTTTACATTTGATTGGTCATCTGCGCGATCAGTGTTCTCAGACTTTTCATAGCTGATATCTGAAGATGGTAGTGATTGTGACAAATCACTGTCATCTTTGGAGTCATCCTGTGAAATCAGCACAGGGGTAGTTCTACTTGCTGACATATCCGATTTTGCCACAGCAATTGACCTGGAAGATCTGCTAGATTTGGACTTGGCTTCACTTTCATAACCATGTGATTTTCCATCATTTGTACCATGTGAGCCCCTTTTATTTACCACATCATCTTTAGATCTGCTCGACTTGATGGACACCAAAGTCTCTGATGTGTGTTCAGGTATTGATCTGTTCAATTGAACACATATACTGGTTTTACCTAATGAAGAACTATCATTGAGTTCCTGTTTTGAAATTTCGAATCCATTGTCACAAACATCAGGCTTGTCGGAGCATTTACTGTGTTTATCAGAATGACCTTCAGATGTTTTTGATTTTTTGGACTTGCCTGACAGATTTGATTTAACAGACAAAGAACTTTTTGCCCTTTTTGGGTCTTCCACAGTATGTATTATTGCATCTTTCCCAGGACACTGAGAACCCTTAGATTTTTTAGATACTGTAGAAGTTCTTGACTTTGCTGACTTTACTGACTGCACAATGGTTGATCTCTCCTGAGATTCGACATCAAGTGAGCGATTTATTTCAGGTGGCTCTCCAGATACCTTTGAGGTGCTAGATTTTTTAGAGATGTTGGATTTTGCAGATTTCTTTGACTGGGCACTTGCTACTCCAATCGCATGTTCCTCCTCAGTAGGTCCTTCGTCAGCAGTACTATTTTCACTAGATGTAACTTTAGATGCCATTGAAGTTCCCGATTTTACGGACAGATATGACTTGGCTGATTTTGCTGATGCGGAGCTTTGTGATCTGTTTGCCATGTCTTCTTCAGCCTGTCCATCATCTTGAATCACATCACTAGCTTCTGGAGGACATTCACAAACAGTACATTCTGTTGATACAACCAAAGTAGTGGACTTTTCTGGCTTGGCTCGTGCTGCCTTTGAAGCATTAGATTTTTTTGAGACATTTGATTTAGCTGATTTCCCTGATTTTGCTGACATGGCATTTGCCGCTCTGTCGACAGTTTCTTCTGCAGCAGGTCCTTCAATGTGACTACCATCACTATTTTCAACAGGGTGTTTGGAAAGTTTTGATTTGTTAGATGCAGCTGAAACAGATGACCTTGAGCTTGGTGCCCTCTCATCAGTTTGATTTTCTGAATATTCCTGAAGGACAACGGTAGGTGCTATTATTTTAACATCAGACGTTTCAGATGTCATACTTGATGGTCTTTCAGATGGAACTCCAGATACCTGTGAACCAATCGACTTTGCAGAAATGCTGGACTTTGCCGACATTTTGGACGATTCTGTACTTGCGGACTTTGCTGGCATGGCACTGGGTGTGCTATCTGAATCTTCCTCAGGAGCATTTAGTTCATCAGAAACATTGGAATGTGTGCTTATTGGTCTCTCTTGAACTTCCTCATCATCCACGCTATGGACTTCGGGTGGGACTCCAGAGGCCATTGAGATCATAGATTTTTCTGAGGTGTTGGACTTGTCTGACATGGCCCTGGAGACTCTGCCTTCAGTTCCTTCCTCTCCATGTCCTCCATCAGGCGTGTCCTCATTAACAGATCGTACTTCACTTTTACTAGAGTTATTTGAACTTACAGATTTAGCTGACAAGGTTCTTGCTGTGTGCTCTGTTGTTTCTTCTGCAGTGGTTCCATTGTCTGGAACATCCCCACTATTTACAGTGGAATCTCCAGAAGTCCTGAATTCTTTGGATTTGACAGAAGCATTTGACTTTGCTGACTTGCTTGATTTTGATGACATTTTACTCAGAGCTCTCACCTCAGGCTTCATCTCTTCAAGATCACCCTTTTCATCAGTAATATTAGAGCATTTAGACTTTTTCGATGAAACATTAGATTTGTTAGATTTCAGTGACATGGTGCTGGATGCTCTTGTTTCCATATTGTTCTCATTTGCTGCATTTTCTTCAGATTGAGCTGTAGACGACTCTTTGGAGGTACGAGATGTTGCAGAGATATTTGACATGGCTGATTTGGCTGACAGGACACTTTGTGGTCTTCCCTCATTTTCACAAGCCTTTGATTTATTTGATGCTTCTGATGCATGTGACTGTAAAGACTTTCCTGATGTGGAACTTGCTGGTCTTTCTACATCGCCCTCATTTCCTGCAGTATCTTCCTGTGAAGACGTGGCTGGTGTCTTCGAGGTTCTAGATATCCTGGAGACATCAGACTTGTCTGATCTCACACTTCCCTCTGTTTCTGTGAAATCTGGACTGATTTCATCACAGATTTCTACGCTTTTGTCCAAAGGAACTTCAGAGCATTTAGATTTTTTGGATCTTACAGAAGCGTTAGACTTTCCAGATTTTGCGGACATGGAGCTTGCTGCACGGTTTTCAGGTTCTTCTTTTCTCTCTTCCGCCGTGTCTTCAGCAGAGATGATGCCACTATCTACAGCACCACATTTTGAAATTTCAGACTTTTGGGATGAAGCAGAACCTTTAGACTTTGCAGATTGCGTTGATTTCATTGACATGCAACTGGTTGCTCTCTCTTCCGTTTCATCCTCTGCATTTTCACCCTCTGTACTGTGATCTTCAGGAAGCTCAACATTTACTTCAGCAGGGGCACCAGTAGACATTGCTGAAGCATTTGATTTTGCTGACTTTGTTGATATTGTGCTTGATGGTCTCTCTACAAGATCATCAGATTCAGACACCTTTGAGGTTCTAGATATTGCAGAGGCATGTGATGTAGTGGACATTGAACTCTGGGCCCTTCCTTCTTGCTCTTCTGCTCTATTTCCTGCATGGGACAGGTCATCATCTCCATCCAAAGAATGGTGGGATCTTTTAGATTTACGCAATCTAGCTGAGGTATTCAAACTCTTTTTTTTTATTGGCATGGCAGTTTTTACCCTATCTGGAGATTCCTCATTAGGAGGACGATCATCAGAAATGTCACCATGATCACTCTTGGCTGACAGCTGACATGGAGCTCTCTCCTCTGGTTCCTCCTGATCATTAGGGGACATTTCTGCTTGAATCTCAGCCGACTTTGATTTTATTGATGTGGTGGAAACATGGGATTTGGTGGATTTACCAGATTTTGATGACATGGAACTCAACACCCTCTCTGCTTCACATTGTTTCTCTGTTCTCTCTACATTGTCATGATCAGGTGAGTTAGTGGCCTGGTCCATTTCCATAGATTGTCTTGACACAGATATTTGAGGGCTCTCTTCTTTTTCTTCTTCTTCTTCTTCTTCTTCTTCTGCACCTTCAACATCATCAATAATGTTGGATGGAGAGGACATCTCTGATAAAGCACTACGAGATCTCACGGCACTTTCATTCATAGTTTCTTGCTTATCCGATCTATTAGACTCTACAGAGGCCGCTGACCGTGGTGACTGTTGTCTCTCAATCTCCTGTGCTTCAAACATCTCCCCTGCAGCAACAGTTGGCATTGGGCTATTGCTACCAGATGCCTTTGTGGGGGGTTCATCTGAAGTGCATTTTGTCTTGGATGACTTAGAACTTGTAGACAATGGTGAAGACATTTCAGTATTTGTTCTATCCTTTTCTGGAGTCGAGGCAGAAACACTAGATGCCCTACTTTGAGGGCACGGAGATCCATTGTGAGCACGTAACTCTGATCTTGAAACACCTGATAGATCATCCTTCTCATCGTCCATGTCCTCTGTGAGAGATGCTAATATCAGAGAGGACGCACTGACGGCAGAGCCTGCCCTTTGGGACTGAACCAAAGTTAACCTCTCGGGCATTTGGTCGGTGTTGTCAATGCCCTCGAGCACGGGAGATTGCCTTTTGAACCCCTGAGGGGCCACATCGTTCCTGATGGTGCAATACTCTATGGTGTCCACCGTGTCGATGGTGTTCTCCACCCAGGTGTCTGTCTCCACCACTCTCCCTCCACATTCCTCGCTTGACACCGACGTAGTTTGTGTGGTTTTGACCTTTGTTCTCCGGCAGACCGTTGTGTGTGAGGACGCGTTCGAGCTGGACGACACAATCTGGCGGCCGTCGCCCTGTGCTCCTGGAATCGGTCGGTGGTCGATGCAGTCGTGGTACTCCTGACACCGATAGCAACAGCGGGTACAGTGGGTCTGCTCCATGTGTCTTTGGTAGTGTTGGCCAATGTACGCCTCCTGCGCCTCACAGGCGGAGACGGCGCACTCCGATTCTGAGCGGCTTTCCACGCTGCTCTGCTCGAGGTAGCGCCCGTGTCCCTGGAGGTACTCGCCGGACCTCGGGCCTCCGTTCTTCGTCACCTGCGTCGACCACTGCAGCGTCTCATCATTGAGGAGCCGGAAGCGCACTTTCATTTCCATTGAGAGGCTGCCGTCCTTGTTGACGACAATGCGCTTCTCGATGTCGTCATCCATTATAGCCTCGCCTGGGCTGGAGTCCACATGCTCTGGGGAATTCCTGCCATCGGACACCGAGTGCCTTGTGGATCTATTGGTGCTGGAGTAGGATCTTGAATGGTTTTTCTTCGTCTCCAGTCCTTGGTTTCATGGAGCAGTCAAGGATAAAAGGGGAGAGAGGGAGCAAGAGAGAGACATCATTTAGACTGAAGCCATATCTGTTCTATGTTGACAAACTCACGCATTGGCAACATCTTTTAGAATTTAAAGTTTACTCCTACTTCTAATTGAAAGACACACAGTACATTTCAGATCAATGTTCACATGCATCTTTCACATCTACCACATAAGCTCCTACAGACGTCATAAGTTATAGTAGAGTCTTAATAATTGCAGTTAAGTTATGAATCATTGAATGAATCTTCAGTTTTTGTAGCATCTGATTGCACTACGTACTCTCCTGTTCCTCGGGGAAGCCAGTGGAGCTCAGCCTCACATGCACTCTTGGAAGTTTCTCATCCACTGTTTTCCGCAAATTCTCCAAGATGGCAGGGTGAGAAGGCTCACGTCCTACGCAGATAAGAACACTCGGGCAGTGCAAGAGACCCTGCACACTGTCGATCTGGATGGAAATACAAGAAAAACGTTATTAAATGGCACCTATCTTAACACCGGGTGTGTGCCATTTCCAAGTCCACCCTATAGTCACATCACACACGGGGGAGTGTCCACCCAGATGTATGATTTGGTACAGTCCACTGGGTAGGCTGGTCGCTTCGTCCATCTATCACACAGCTATCGTACAGCTCTGACTTCTAATGAGGAGTGGCAGCACTGATTTGTTTTTCCATTTCACAGACAGCTGGTACATAGAAACCTTCTGGTTTCATGTTCATTTATTTTATCTTAACTCAGTAATAAGTACTACTACTACTACTACTACTACTACTAATCATAATAATAATAAATATCCAACAGAATATAATCTTTGTTTAATGTTTAATTAATTGGGAGGCTGTTTCTTGAGTGACTGAGTGCGTTACATGCCCGCAGATATGCTGAACCTCAGCCAAGGTATCCCGGCGAGATTAATGAACTAATCTGGCCTAATCTCCAGTGAACGTTCCCAGCCAGGAGATGAGGATCATGCAGTGATAATGAGACCATGGCATGCTCTCACCGTCATTCAAGAGCGCAATTGTATGACTCAGGGGGATAATCTGCTGACTTAAGGAAAGAAGCAGCGAGTCTACTGAACGGCGTGGACGAAGGCGAAGGCAGATCCTAATTACTTAGGATTCATATACTGTGGGTTCTGCACGGGTTGTGTGCAGTTCTGCCCTGTGTTGTGCTGTGATGTAACACAAAACATGTAGTACAAAAAATATATATATATTCTAGTTGGGCGTGAACGAATGTGTAATGCGATTGGTGTGTTACCCTGACACACACAATATGAATAAACACAACTCTCTACAGTGAATATAATGTATATAGTACAACATATATGTGTTCAATAAGTGTATGCTCTAAAGAACATTCTATAAATGATGGACTGACTCAACTTAACCTCAATAATGATGAACATGAGAATGAGGATTGATGTTAAATAAATGTAATTCACAAAACCAAAAGCAAAGACACCTTTGCTGCAAATACATCTTCTGAAAAGGTTCTAAAACAGTCGACACCACGAAGCTGAACCTAGAAAATATTGAAAGCCATTCTGATGTGATTTGGCTTCGAGGAGCAGAAGCATTTTGATGACGATGCAACTTTTAAAAGCACACATATATGCCGCATCTACTGTCACTTAAAACAGATGAATGCCTTCAACCCACGGCAGTCTCACACACACACACACACACACACACACACACACGCCAGCCCCAGGTATGGATAATGAATTGCCTGTGTGCAGGATGCGTTTCTGAGACACCGTCAGACTCAACGCGGTGGCAGAGGGAGGATTCTCAACATTGACCTGTTTCTCTCCAAAATAGCTCCGACGTGACCAAGATGAATCGAGCGTCGTGGAGATACACACATTCTAAATATACGGGGAGGAAATCTGACTGTATTATACGGCTGTGAGGTTATCCTGTGTGCTGCAGGCTCAGTGTGAGGATGCAAGCCACATGCAAATGTGTGTGTCTGTGTGTGTGTGTGGGTGTGTGTGTGTGCGCAAGCATTTGTCTGTCCATGCATGCATGTGTGTGTGTCTGTGTGCAAGCATTTGTGCATCCATGTGTGCGTGCGTGTGTGTGCAGGTGTGTGTGTGTGTGTGTGTGTGTGTAATTCTATATATGTTGATGTGTGAATATCTTATTGTGTTATTATAATTTAGACTTTAGGAGTTACAGTAATACTTTCCATATGGATACTCCAGTAGCTCTGACTAACTAATATACACTGATCTGCTTAGCATGTACGTAGGATGATCTATGCTCGCCGATAAGGCTGCTCTCACAGAGGCTGGCGAGGCCGTGTTCTCGTCTGGTTATCCATGCATAATGTCCCTTATAGGCCTCATAAATCCCCCTGACAGCAATACAAAAAACAGGCCACACACTTTTGTGAAATATTCGATACAATAGTGCTCTGTTGTAAAAAGTTCTGTTCTAAGCCCACTGCCTATCCTCTACTCCGATACAAATGCAAACAAAAAGAAGAACAAATGTTTGACTTATATTATCTTAGGTAAAATGTACCTTTTCGAAGAAAGTTTTAATGAACATTTTAATGGAGTGTATTTATAGAACTATTTACAGAAAGTTCAGTCAGTTCTCATTTCTGTCACTAGAGGCCTCCCTTTCACTCTACTTTTCAATCACTCGCGTTACAACACGCCACCCAAACCTGTCCCAAAGCGTGTATACAAGCACACTTTAACTCTTAAGCACTATAGAGAACATTATAAAACGAAATAAGTAACATATTCTGCTTGTTTTATATATTATGATTACTATGGTTATGAGGCCGTTACAATATTTTCCATTTGGAATATCTTCAGATAATGCTCATATATATTTGAAGCGCAAATATAAATATAGCAGTTAAAATCTCTAAAAGGACCAAAATAACACATTCTAAGTACATTTTAGAATCAAATGATCATATCAACTGATTTGATATCTCCAGGTTTGCGGGTGTCTGTGGTGGGTGTCGTGGTGTCTCACCTTCTGACCCTCGGAGGTGTACAGCTTGTGGACGCGGTACTGCATGAGCTCGGACACCTCCTCCAAGAACAGAGCCAGGCTCCCAGGGGCCCTCCGGTGCAGCGCGATGCTCCTGCGGTGCGACGGGTCGCTGTTCTTCACCAGCACCATGGTTCTGCTGCTCTGCGCTGCTCTGCGCTGTTGCTGGTGGGGGAGGTGCTGGTGGTGCTGGCGGTGGCCATCATCCCCAGAATGCACCGGTACCTCCTGGGG
>OMOU01036652.1:3205-24006 GCA_900312585.1 Malacocephalus occidentalis
TGTTTCCGCCCACCCACCCGGTCCTGCAGCTCCTCCAGGGTTCCTGCAGTAATGCCCTTCCTGGTCTCCCTGGTGTGAGAACACACACGGAAGGGCCGCTGAGGCGGGGACCACACCCGCCTTGTGACTGACCTGAGAGAGAGAGACAGAGAGAATGTGTGTGTGGCTGTATTCCAATACTTTTTTCTTCAACTGAGGCTTCATTAAAGTCAACGGTGATTGTTATCTGCTAAACTTCTACGCACATAACATGCAGTCTGTAGGTCTTAAGCGACCAAAGCCTTAGCTCAGAGCCTTAGGAAAATGCCTAAAAACACAGCACACATGAAATGGAATTTGTAGTGAGTAGAGAGAATATATCATATTTGTCCCAACAGTTGGGACAAATATGTTGGTGTGCTGGGTGATATTAGTTAAAAAGCATCAATACCAAAATGATATCCAACATTACGTTGCTATATTGGTTCGCTAAAACACACCAAAGTTCAATGATCCATGTCATCCTCAATTTAAATATTTTGTATACATGTAGGCAATCAAAGAAGTCGCCACTGCAGCAGAACGGAGCAGTCACTGGCTATGGCTGAAACATGGGCTGCCAAATGACCACGCAAGTCTGATCAGCCTGTGGTGGGCCAACCTCGGCAGAGGCTGTTTTGTGATAAGTTGCCGAAACACCCAATGACGTTGCAGCACACAACTGACGATGTGTCGTGCTGGTGGCACCACATGATCCACGCCTAATTCCACCCCGCCCAAGAGAACATCTCCAACCCCATTCAATTGTTGTGCTGATATTTAGGGATCTTTAACAACCAGTCCTATTAAGAAGTCTTAAGATGTTGAACAATAAAAGCCTACAATATATGACTGCACATATTAAATTCAATATACGGTATATCATTTCAAATGATGTATATATATACGCTGTATATTTAAAATATATACTGAAGTTTTATACATATTTGTATTTACATTCATTTCTGCTGTCAAATTGGACAACCTGACTTTAGTTCTAGTCTCTCTATGCCAACTGTCTCTGTTTTGATTCTGGTCTCTCCTAGTCTCTCTGAACAGCTGTATCTGTGTTTACCTCCTGTTACCTTGTTACCTGTCCTCCTCGCACCTCGTGGCACATAGGGCCTTCGTATCCGCGTTTACGCTGAAACACCATGTTGCTTTGTGTCACCATGCAGAACTAAAGATGAAACACAAATTCAGACTTACTTCAACAGGGAAGACGTCTGGTCCATCTTGTCTTTTATTCTGGTCTTATTGTAGACGTGCAACGTCCTGCTTCCTGTGTCCCGACTTGTGGCGACTGTTCTGATAACATCACTCTATTGGACTTTTGTTCCCAGGCGAGGTGACAAAACACAGATAACCGGACAAAGGTCGAAAATACCTCGTGGGCTTGCAAATCAGCAAAACATGGATGTGTTGATATTATTGAACTATTCCACAATAGCAATAGCAATATATCACAATATATTGCACACCATTATTTAGTATAGCATATTGGAATTACATGACTTCAAGTGTGGATTTGTTTACAGAAGTCTAAAATGGAATACACAGATGTGTTCACAAAACAGAATATTTGCATATATATTTAATTTCCTTCTACTTTTAGCTTTCTTAAAATATAGCTATGTTCTATGTTGTGTATTCAGATATGCATTATGTTTGCTTCAGTATATTTTGTCTTTATAGTACATGTAGTTTATAGTACAAGTCAGAGTTGTTCATCCGTGGTATAAACTCATTTGATCGACCCTGCCAGAAATGTTTCTGGGTTTTGTCAATTAATTTGTAGTTGAACAAGTATCAATATTTGATAGTAAGTGGGCTTGGTTAATGTCTACACCTTTCGTTATTATGGGACAGTATCTAAACAGTCATCTATTCATATTTCACTGTGGTTTAACATACACACATTCATGCACCGATGTGTCGACCATGCAAGGCAACAGCCAACACGCCGGGAGCAGTTAGGGTTAGGTGTCTTGCTCAGAGACACCTCGACACTTAGCTAGGCGGAGCCCAGGAATCGAACCAGCAACCTGATCTACTGCCTCCCCAGATTCATAAGGCTTACATGCCTGCGGGTGCCACAGTCTACTGGCTAAAGGCAACCACATGTTGGAAATTAAAAGTTGACTTAAGTTAAAGCAATGCCTGACCTATTTATTATTATGTATTGTCTATTTGCATCCAAGATGTCCATGTGTTCATTATTTTTATTTTAATGAAAATATACCATACAGACATTCAACCATACAGACATTTATAATAATTAACTTGCCATATATGACCGGTCTCTACTACAGGTGATGAGATGCAGCTCCACACATCACGGACGACCAGGTGGATTATAGGGTTATTTCTTGCTCTGCAACAGAGTATGACAGTGGAACGATGAGGGGAAATCGGCATTGACTTCATGACAACAGTCACTGTTAAATCGGCATTGACACTGTAATTCCGTGCAATTCCAATGCCAGAAACATGAACAAACATTTGGCGTTACCAAACAGAACAACATAAAGTATAACGGTGTGATCGTATAGGGTCACACTGCCGTCACATTTGCATGTTACAATATATGTGTGCACTACACTGGTCAAAACCAATCCGTTTGTAATATGAGAAAACAACTGAAGAACACGTTCACCGTCTAGCACGAGGTGAGTAGAGACAGCGCACACGTGTGGCTAATCAACAAACAACTATACTAGACTATAAGCGAGGCGTGCAGCGAGGAGCGTGAGCTACTCAAAAAGACAGCTCACGCCGACACACAATAGGCTATTATGCAATAAAACATAATTAACTCACAAATAAATGAAATAAAATATTACCTGCAACAGAGTAGGACAGTGTGAATGTACTTTTTTTTTTTTTTTTACCAGTCTCAGATCATAGTTCAAGATAGTTAGCTAAAGTCATGAGTACATTAAACGGTAAAATAAAAGTATGAACATTCGGAAGTTAGGCATTATCCCAGACTATGCGAGAGAACGTGCCCTTACGCTCTGTGTAATTCCCACCCACAACGTCATACTCTCCTGCCGTACCAGTAAACGGCACTGTTTAACAAATACAAGCAATGGTTGGCAAATTAAACATGAATTTAACTATTACTTAAACTATCTTATTTACTATCTTAAGTATAGGTAGGTGATTGTTCGGGAATATTTTGTAGGCTTACTTTTAATTGTGTATTTTGAAAGTGTTCTTTCTTTGTTTTATCTTTATGTAGTAATAGCATTGTTATGAATAGATAATAGATTATTGTTTTTAATATGTCTTGGTATAGTTATTTAAATATATTGATCAAGGCTTCGATTTCGTTTTACCTGATGCCATTATAAATAAACAAGCTTTCCGAAAAAAACTAAACAAAGTCTCCGGAAATAGTTTCCATCGTCATATCCTTTCAGGCGAGCGTCAATGTGCTTGTTTTGCTGCTAGAGACCGCACGCAAGGACGGAGTTTCGTAGTTTCAATGTGTAATATAGACTCCGCCCCGCGAGATGCGACGCAAAACTGAAACACAAACTAATTAATGTAGTGTTTGTGAAAGCGGGAGCTCTAGTCGCGGGATAAGTTGAGAGACGTTTACCGAGGAAGCATTTGCGATTGTTTTGTCTTATCTAGCGAAGCATTGCAACGTTAGTCTTGTAGACTAATTGGTTGCCAGATTACAATTCCTATAACGCCAAACAGCACATTTCGTGTATATGGCGACAAAGAATGCTGCAGGAAAGGGTAGGTATATCCATAATGATCTCAACGAGGATATATTGATTTTATAAACAGTGAGCATGTGTATACTTGGAGTAGATTATCCGCATTTTGATGCCCGCTAGAAGCGTATCAATGTATATGACATTCTTCAATACATCATGGGATGCCTCATCTGCCGTCACTCTTGCTGACTGTAGCCTTTGGCCTGGAGCTGATGTCGTCAGACATCAGTTTCAACCCTTATCCGTAACACCCTCCAGTTGGCGGGTCGGCAGTGGTGGCCAAAACACTGCCCATCAGCTCCAGACCTCCAGCTCGTCTCCTCCCTTCTGCTCCATAGCCAACATGAGGCTCGTTCTGCTGCATCCCCAACCTGCGAGCTGCCGTCTTCCTCTCCTTTCCTGCTATTCCCAAGGCTGTGAGCATCTTCCATACTGATTGTGCTGGGAATTCTCTGCATTCAACCTCAACTGGGAATAGCCAGGCCTGCCATCCTTTGTTCTTACATTCTTGGACCAGGTCCTAGTACTTGGTGGTTTTCCTTTCATATGCCTCTTCACACCCTTCCTCCCATGGTACGGTCAGTTCAATCAGGATTATCTTCCTCGCCTGCTCTGACCAGATGACCACATCTGGCCTCAGAGATGTTTGCACAACTGTGGGGAAGTTCAGCTTCCTTACCAAGTCCACCCTCATCTCCCATTCTTGTGCCTTCTGGAGGATGTTGTTCCTGGTCTTTCTGGGGGCGGAGGGCTTCTCCCCTGCTCTGATGAACTGGATAGCTGGTTCTACTGTCCCATGGGTTTGCCGTTTCTTCCGTCTCTCCTGCTCCAAGATGTTAGCTAAAGCCAGGAGCACTTTGTCATGCCGCCATCTGAATCTCCCTTGGGTGAGTGCGGTGTTGCAACCTGACAAGATGTGGGCCATTGTGCCTTTCCTTCCACACAGCTAGCACAATGGATCTTCTCTTAGCCCCCATCTGTGCAGGTTTGCTGGCGATGGGAGGGTGTCATATACAGATTGCAGCAGAAAATAAATCCAGAAGGGCTCCAGTCTCCAGAGTTAAACCCATGAGACCTTCCTCTTTGAACGGTCCCACTTTGTCCAGGCTCCCTGAGATGCCAGTTCCACTGATCTTGCCCTCCTTCAGATATCGTACTTCGGCCTGGATCATCGCTCTCCTCTCTCCAGCATCTGCTTTTCCCCATTGCTGGAAGCGGGTGGTTCCCAGCCCCTGTCTTCCCATGCATGGATTCCCAATGATGTCCCTCAAAAGTGCACTTTCTGCCTGTGCCATCGATGTGTCCACTGCCCACTTGCGCCCTGATCTTGACACCTGCACTTCTGACCTGCTCGTCGTTTGATTCTCTGTACATCATTGTAACCCTGCACTTTGCCACCTAGAACTCTTCCACTACAGATGGAAGGAGGAGCTGGAGCTGATCTGATATAGAGCCCTACTGACGTGAAACCGGGGGGGATTACGAGCCACCTTCTGAGGTGCTTGTTCACTCTTCTCTCCACTCTTTCCACAGCTGTCACTGGCACTTCATGGACTGTCAGTAGCCACATCAGTCTCAGTAACAGTCCGTGGTGGTAAAGCCAGGATTTGAACTTTCCTGGCAGTCCTGATTTTTCTATTCTCCTCAGCCATTCATCTGCCTGCTTTTCGGTGCTGGCTACATTGTTTCTGTTGTTGAGAGAGTCATCATACTACTTTCCCAGGCACTTGAACATGATAGCACCTTTTAAATAAATAACAATGTAAATATTAGATTTTACTTTTTCACTCCAACTCCAGTTCCTGGTGTTATGATAATTTGAAGGAATTAACATTGTCAGGAATTCTGTAAAGTATGAATTCAAACTATTCAAACTAAGTCATTTTTATTGTAAAGCATCTGAATTCAATGTTTTGGACATCTGTAAACAGGAAAGTGGAAAGAGCAATGCAGAATGTAATGCAAGTAACACATTACTCTTCATCACATTGGAACCACACCTATAAAAACATTTCAAGTCATCCTCTAAATATACGCTTTCATTTGGTGTCTGTGCTTTGGCAACATGTGTCTGTGTCTCCATTTCCAGATGCTTAGGTTTAGCTTTTTAGGTACATATTTAAGAAAATAGACAATATTTTACATTTAACCAAAAAAGGGTGAATAACCAGCTTGGATTTTTATATTCAGTTATATTGGGCTTTCTTTTACAAAATGAAATGAATTATTTTATAACTACCATAACTACATCAGATCAAACACTGAATAATTACAAACGCAAGCATTACCTCAGTAATATATTTATAGACTCAGTTTACACTTTGTTTTACAGCACTGTTGATACAATGCATATGATTGCAACAGGATTTTTTGATTCATAATTAAGTAATATTGAATTAATCCCATAATAATGTTTCTGAATTTGTGAATTGTGTGACAAATAGCACTTTGCCCTTCCTGTATGAGTGCTGCATGTGTTTGTTCATCTGAGTCAAAGACCGTGTGTTAGATCATGCAGTTAATAGACAATAATGTTTCTAAATCTGAATGTTTGATTTAATATGCAGCCCTAACTGACAGTATTTAAAAATGAAATATTTGGAGGTCATCATTTATCATTTAAAAACGGTGTGTTCATACATATACATTCATATGGATATATACTTTATAAATGTTTTTTTTCATACATGCTCCACATGCTCCATCACAACAAGGCCAGAGTTGATGAATACAAATATATAAACCTATACATGCAAAGAGACACTGAAGTGCTGACTTATTACCATGCCACAGAGTATCCTTCTCAGTTGTGTCTCCACCAGTGGGTGCATATTCCCTCCTCTCAGTAGTTCACTGCACCTCTTCAGTTTGCCAGGAGTTTATTGCACGTCTTCTGTGTTGGACAAATTGAAGGTCTTTGCCATGCGCTTGCCTCCCCTCAGGCCCACCCTAACTGCTGCCGCAGATCCATCCATCTTGGTTTGGTGGATCCTAAAGAGCCCTTTCAGGTTCTGAGCCTTGACTTCCTTGTTCTGGATCTCTTCTGTGACCCGGCTGGGGAACCAGCCCCGTTCATTGTCATGTAGCCTCTCGCCCATCATCCAGCCTGGAGCAGGAGATGAAAAACATCTCATGAGGAAGAAAAGCCCACTAACTGAACCAGAGATGTTATATCATGAACAAGGACAAGGCTAATACATGATGGCTCATATTCACATTCAGTTCAATATATGGATGGCGTGGAAGCATGTGTGAACATATAAACGCAGCAATCTGAAGGGTAGCAAAAGTAATTATGAATCAATATAGACCAGCGTAGGTACAGCACTATATGTTCACCAAATGTGCTGATAGGGCTGACATGTTTCTATCATGGTCTACCATGTACCAGCCATGTGTGCCTGAACTGTTATCACAAATGTATCAAAACATCAGTCCAATAACTAACACAATTACAAGCATTTACAGTGATGTTAAACCAATTGGAGGTGTCAACAACGATATATATATAACAAACATTTACAAAATGTACATTTGTCAACCTTGCAAAGTGAATTCATAATTTAGGCCTTTAATAATAATTCTAAATATCAAATCCATGCATATCCATGTCTATCAGCATTTTAGAAAATCATATTACAGAATGTTATTCAGTAGTATTTTATAATAACAGCAACTTTGAAGATTGAATCAAGTAGGCCTAGTAGTAAATAGGTCATTCATAATTTATATAGCTCATTATTAAGCAATTCATAATCAGCTATAAATAATGAATTAGATAATGTTTTGTAAAGCGTATGATGAAGCTGTGGTGCGTTGAACATGTAAGGCTTTGTACACATCATAACGCTGCAGTTCCTCATTAGTTGAGGTCGTTAGAAAGCATTAGGTAAGTGTTTTGTGTGAGCTCAAATTAGGCTAATGATGGTCAAATGATCGTCCTCACTTTAGGCTGGTGACATCAAACTTCCATCCAAATAATTGTACATATGCAAATATGCAATTGTACATAGGCAAAAAACCACTTCCAGAGAGGGTTAGTGCCCACACACACAGGTACACACCATCATCTGTTCTCTCTAGCAAGTTCAACACGTCCGCCATCTCCACAGAGAGCTCGTCTGGTTCCTGAGCCGTGTAGGACTGAATACACTGGACCTGCGGGGAGTCTGCACAAGATAGCATGGAGCTTAGCTTGCATGTTCGCAAGTATGGCTGTTTGTGTGTGTGTGTGTGTGTGTGTGTATATATACGGTATATAGATGTATATCCTACCTGGTTGATGAGCGCTTGTAGACATAAATCGTGTTCGCCGCAGAGGAGTCAGGGCACAGATCCATCGCAGTTTCTCGCTTCTATTGAGTCCCCAAAACAACCAAGATGAGTCGTTTAAAAAACCTGCTTTGATATGCCACAGCTGATTAGGGATTCATCCACAATCCAAAGGATTGTTTATATGATTGATATTAGGGCTGGGCAATATGGAGAAAATCAAATATCAATATTGCTATTGCAACGCTTTTGTTGGGTTGACTATCAATGCGTCCATTAAATTTTGGATAAATAATCATTAATAATGTGGATAGAATGACTACGTGGGTAAAGGCAAATAAGTCTGGTATGTTCAGAAATTGACATCACTTAACAGTAATGCAGCATTTAAAACCAGGAAAAAGAAATCCAAAACCTAAAATGATATCTTGTCTCATAACGACATAATTGTTCTAATCGTACATCAGCCCGATTAAAATATGATTAGCCAATTCACAAAGAACGTCCTGTACTCGGCGTGTCTACTAGCAGGTGGTGTTGTGATGATGCCGCTGGTCTTACATGCTGCTGGTCTTGAGCATGTAGCTAACATATCGCTCCTCCTGGTTCTCCAGGAGCTTGAGGTGAAATATGTTTGCCAGGAGCTGACCCTGGTCCTCCTGGTCTTCGATTCTCAGCATGGACCTTGTGCTTGAGTCCAGAACCTGAAACTTTTCACCACTTAAAAAAAAAAGAGAATTTAGCAACCATTTGAGGTTTCAACCCTAATCAAAGGTAAAACCCTAATCAGTGTAAAAAAAACAATGGAATAATGGGAATGATGATCATTAGGAACATTTGTTTGTTTAGTTGATTACATTTATTTGCCTGGGACCAAAAGGAGAAAAGATGCAGTGCATTAGGATAATCACTTGACCTAGTATGGGCCAAATCATATCATGTGAATTCAGTACGTTTTGCAGCAATTACCAGCTATGAGGTATCTTAAATAACACTTGGCCCCATAGAGTCTGTATTATATGTCTAACATACATTTTGTCAAACGGATAGCCACATATGTAAGGTACATGTGGATCAAGACCTTGGTCCACTCATGTTTCTGGTATAAATGTGTTCTTATCTGTCAAGCTATGTTGGAAAACCATCTCATTACAGTCCCTACAGTGTGGTAGAAATTGACTTTCAAAGATGAAAGGATATATTCCTGTATTGTTTTGCCACCATCTTCTTGACTATTAACTACTATAAACTAGAAAATCATGAATTACCACAACAATCTACATAATCACATACATGAAAAATATCATAATAATACAAAAAGAACCAGTTTCAGACTTGAAACAATACGTGGCACTAACCTTGAGCTGCGCTTTGTAATCAGCAGCAGGTTATTGAAAAGGAACAAATAGACGGGCTGATAGAGTTTCCGACTTCGAATGGTGCGAGTGCTCTTGGGCCCTGACATTTGCTGTACCTCCCCCTTCTTCAGCAGCCAGCGGGAGTGAGAGATGATCGGTACTGACTGCCAAAGTTCACAAAGGTTGACAGTGCTTTTTTTAAATCATTGTTTTATAATACGGCATTGATTCAAGAGTTGACTCATACCTTGGACTTAAAGTCAAGTGTTTTCTCAATGCTGATAAGCTCTTCGGTGCGACTCATTTTCCTTACACCTTCGTTACAGTCTTTCACAATCTGTGGCAAACAGAAACACTATCAGCAACAACTCACCGAACACAGAGGTTTAGCATTGCCCCTGTAAAATGTATATGAATGTGTATTTTGGGACTTAAGTGATTGTCATGCCATGCATTACACAGACTTTAACATGCCCTAGGAAGTATTTGAGGATAATGTTATTTTATGACACATTGGTAATTAACAGTCAGACATCTGACACCTTTTGAACCCAACCCAGAACAACCCTTATCTGTCACCTCCTCCAATCTCTGATGTGCCTGAATTGCGTGTGCCTCCCTTTCCGTGTTTTCTTCTGCTTTTTTCAGGATATTCTGTACAGAGATAGAAAACAGAACCATTACAGGTGCGCCCTCATACTCCTCAAGCCTAACTGCTTAATAGAAGCACAAATCTGTCAATTGAATGTTGTAGCGTGTGTGTGGTGGCTGGTTTAAGCAGCCTCACCTGGCCCGAGTCAGATTAATTAGTCTGGGGCTGGGTGGGGCTGCACACCGTGCATTAAGGCTTATCAAGGCCCACAGGTTAAACCAGCCATCAGTACACACACTCAGGGTGTGCTAGCATTTACCACCTGCTGTCATTCAACCACAAACTCTGCAATAAACCGGTTTATTCAGCACTACCAACCTCCTGATATTGGAAAAGCTCAACAACTGTTCATCCAATTGACTTCACACTTGGTGTGTTACTAACGACCCAAGGAAGCGCGGTGTGGAGTGTGAGGTTGTTTGGCTGAGCAGTACTCAAGGAAGCTGCAAGAAGCAGCAATACCAGAGGCCGTGCTACGAACGGGCACATGACTAGTGAAGATAAGAGATTATATTTAATCTATTCCATCTGTTTGAGGAATTATTTATTCTTTAACAAATTGCTTCATCATCAAATTCTGAGCTTTATAGTTGTCTGGTGTAAAGTCCTGCAGATAAGGCCTTATAGAAAATGTAATGCTTCCAAGCAGAGGTAAAGAAACCCTATTTTCTGTATGATGTTTGAACACGTTTGAACATGATCAGGAATTGTACCTCTTCTCTGTGAATGGGATGGGTCTTGAAGCTGCACTGACCTGGACAAGCAGTTTGAGCCTGGTGATCCTCTGGAAGGGGAGGATGAGGAAGGAAATGAAGGACAGTCCACGCACACACGACATCTTCTCCAGAGCGCTGATGGCCTCACGAAATGGCACATTTTCCTGTCTATACAAAACAAAGATATGCTTTGAGACAAACATGTTTTTCATAAACATTTCAGACTGAAGGGGGCAGACACAAAATTAAAACACTGCACATAAGCCGTTCTCAGATTTAGCTCTAAGCATACTATTATAGCAGCAATATTAAGCAGCACAGAAGCCATTTATTTAAGGTTCATTTGATGACTGCTGCAGCTGCTATATGGGGATGTCACACCAATCACAGCAATTTGAAGTCACTGCAAGTAAAACAAACAATATAGTCAGGAAATCACCATCAAACACATCAACGCTAAAACAAAACAGTAATAGTAAGAGTCAGATTATCGTAGAAAAACAATTCCGATTTGTCTACTGCCCATTGGACCACTCAGGTGAACAGGCTTACTGACATGCAATGATGTCAAAGAGCACAGTGTACCAGTTACAAATTCAGTGGAATTCACCCAGAAGACCTGATTTCATAATGGTACAATTATCTTGAAAAGGGTGAAAGAAAAGCCCTTCCCTTCAAAATGTATAGTGACTAAATAAGCTGCAAAGCAGTTCCATTAATACAAGAACAGCTGCTTCTCCGCCAAATCATGTAAATAACCCAAGAGAGAAACCTTAGCCACCATTTCTGACAGGATGTAAATGGCCCCTATTTGACCACCAGGTGGGAGCATAATTAGCCATTATGGCTAATTCCCATAGTCAAAATCAACATTGTCATTGTGACATAACAATTGGGAGTGTCCACCTAGATGTATGCTGACTAGAACAGTGGGAAAGTCCGCTGCTAGGCTGGTGGACTGAGCAGAACACAGGACAGAGGTTTAGAAAGTCACTTGAAATAACAATACTCACAATATGCGGCGGTATGTTTTCTCTTGGTACACCTGGTTGATGACATAGGTGTTGAAAACATGGAAATGCTCCATGGCATGTTGGTTGACGATGTCACACACATCTGAGATCCAGATAGATTGTTCTATTCTGTTTTCCAGGTCCATGAGGAACCTGGGATGGTCAAAAAGTGAATTATTCATTTTTGTAATTTTAACTTGTTTATTTAAAATCACAGGTGTTTTCACAGATTTCACAATCACAGATATTTGTATATTATATTTTTGTTATATGTGTTAATATGATTATGATTATTATGATATTATCATTCTGATTATGGTTAATATAATTATTATTGTTACTATTATTACTATTATTATTATTATATTGTTGTTGTTTTTACAATAATAATAATATACTATTATTGTTGCTGTTGCTGTTGTTATAATTATTTATTATTATTTTTAGTATTATTATTTTATTATTAGTATTATTATTTTAGTATTATTATATTTTAATTGTGTACCAAATGTAGATACTATCCCATCGAAAAGTAGGATATCTTCACCAACTTTCAAGATTCAAGTCTAGTTTTCAGCTCCGTTTTATTCCAATAACCGGTCCAATGAATGCACCTGACCCACCTTTCACTGGCTTTCACCACTTCCTTGATGTTGGAGAATAGGAAGTGCATATCTGAGTGATTCAGTGTGTTGAATAAAACAGGGTTACGCAGAAAGTGAGTCTCCAAGATCTCCAAACTTTTGTAGTAGGATGCCTCTGAGCTAACAAGCTCAAACATAGCCTAGAGAATGAAGAAATAGTGGCCCACGGTGAGGTTACATTCACAAACAAACATAGAAAAAGCAACATAATTTAAGGTGGATTGATGGCTGAAAGCTGATGGCTAATCTACATAAGTTATTATAAAAGTAAGAATGCTGTCATAACTATGTACTCACTGACAACTTCCGTGCATACATACGTACATACATACGTACATAACTACATGCATACATGCATACATATATGCATACATACAACTCACTTCCTGCATGATGACCTCTTTCTGTGACAGGCGATGTAGGAGTCCACTCTCCTGCACGATCTCCAGGTTCTGCCACAAGCTCATTGGGTGGATGCTGTTCCTCAGCTGCAGCTGCATGGCAGGTGGGGAGCTCAGGCCCGAGGACAGAACTCCTGGTGTGTCCACTTTGACCGCGAGTCCATCGCGTTGCCGGCGCAAGTCGATCTCCTGCTGCTTGGATGTGTCGCGGTACTCTTGGTACAGGAAGCCTGTATAGGAGTCATGTGCAATGATGGAGAGAGGAACATTTAAATACTTGGCAGCATCATGATGGCCTGGAACCAATTGCTTTGGTGCAATGTAGACAGCTACACCATAGAATGATGTGGGGTGGACTACTGCACACAGACCTGTAATATCCAATAACCAAACATGTGTATTAAAATGACCCTTCTGGCAAGCAAGGTTTAGCGCCAGAAAACTTGTTTTCCTACTATGTTTAATTTTCCTACTGCTCTATTTTTCGGAGGCATTGCCCATGTAGTTCTTGAAGAGGAATGAAGGCCATTACATAATATACTGCATGTTGCCTATGTGGGTGTATTGTTGCTATAAATGACATAAGAGGTACAAAAAGCGAGATCGTAGCTGTGTGCAAACTCAGATGATAAATGTGGTTCAGTATTGTCACTGGACACAGATCACACACACTTTATCACCCTTATCACACAAGCACACATGTTATTTACACCTATGGGATTTATGGGGTTGTCACATTTACCCTGCATTACGATTTCTGGTTTTTGATTCCTCACCAATGTTTTTGACGATGTTGAGGCTATGGTACATCTCCACTTTCACTTGAGGGCTACTTTCATTGGTCGCCATCCTGAGGAGAAATGACAGAGATGCAAGAGTGTCTGAACAGTAGACACAAAGAGTCTGCATTGCATGTTAACCAACTCTGGTCACACTTGGGAAGTTCACTTGGGAATTCTGTTCTGTGAACATCTATTAACAGAATAAAATATTATGAAAACTGCTATGTCTGCTGAACACATCTTCTTCGTCTTGAATTCATTCTTCGTTCTTTTAAGGATCCCCATTAGCTGCAAATGAATGAGCTATTTTGTACACATATGTGTCATTTCATATTGTCTATGGTGAAGAGCGACAACAATGGAAAAGCCTGAGAAAAGTCCTCACTTGTGTGTCCCATCCTCCTTACCTTGATTTACTGCCATCTTGCTCTGCAGTCTCCAAGCCAGGTGGGAAGAATGCTGTGGACTCCCCTGCAGTGTCTTGTACACCGCAGGCTGCAGCTGTATACTCTGACAGCCCATCCATATCCTGTCCTGCGTTGTGCATCCAAAGACTCGGCTTGTGAGCTGTGTTTCCTCTGTGCCCACCGTTTGAGGTATAATCCACATCTCTCCCCCCTCCTCCTCCTCCGCCTCCTCCATCCCCATCTACATGGTGCCTGATAGGTGGTTTGCACGGGCTTTTAGGCTCTCTATTGCCAGGCAACGCTGCAATGGAATGGTTTTGCCGCTGAGAAGAAGGGAAGCTAAATGAGATATCAAAAACCTGGTTTAGAGCATGATTCATGTGCAGACGGAGCATCATTCCATTTGCAGAACAAGAAGGACACTTTAGATGCACAGCAATTATTCTGTTTTTATTTTATGAATCCAGAAGAATTGTACATATGTTGGCTTTTGGCCATGATGCATACACATTTAAAGTGCTTGAGCTTTTAATGTTGCATGGATCTGACAGATGGATATATATATCTGAAGGATTCTGCTTGGAGCGTTGTAGGAGGGCTTACCGCTGTGTCCTGGATGTCGGAGGTGTATTTGGTTGCACATTAGAGGATGTAACTCTGCTTGCTGCATCTGGTTCATAGCCAGACTTAGCAGAGCCTGGGGTGTTAAGGAGACAGGGAGAGAAAAAGAGAAAATAAGCGATTGTTGTCTGATCTATGCTCTGCTCTATGAGTCATACATGCATAAACAGGATCGATTGGAAATGCTATCATCACATTTTAGTATAACACAACATGATAAGAATAATTCCTTAAAAGAACCCACTGACCGATTAGCCTGAGTTCTACCAAGGACTTACAACAGTTCCTAGTTGGTTATTTACAGCTTGAAAACGAGAGGTCAAAGGTAGTGGTTATAAGTACAGTACTAGCACGTTCTCTTGGGTGTTCTAAATATGGAACCTGTTCCTCAAGGTAGATACACTTTAATACAGACAAAACCAGACGTCTGACAACGCTTTGTTTGCTTTGGACGAAAACCTGCTGTGGACAAAAGCCTGCTATAAAACAAAAGACGCAACACAATACCTCGTCATTGCATGAAACGGAGTGCAATGACAGCATGGTTGGTAAACACCTACAAGGGTTACATAAGCAAAGCATGTGAAAAGATCTTCCTGAAGCCAGGGTGAATAATGCAAGTGCAGTGTGGAGGCGTGTCGTGCAGCCAGCTGGGTAAAGACTAAACAGGTTTCCTTTGGTGAAGTTTCAATAAACCTGCCCTACATGCTCCCAGGTGCACTGTGGCTGCTTGGGACACCAGCCTCTGACGCAGTGTTGTGTACGAGCAGTGTGATCACAGTCACTACTCTTGAACAAAATGTGTACTGACCCTGAGACTGTTGTTCAGATGAAGCCAATCGCTTCTTTCTCATGGATCGGTAAAAGCGTGAGTTTCTACGAATGGGGTCCTTCTTGAAACCAGACGAAGAGTTGTCCTCCTCGTCGTCTTCATCATCAGGGGTTATATGTCCTTTTGCGTTGGTGGGGATGGTGGGGACCTCCTGTGATGAGTGGGATGACTTGATGCCCCACTTGCCCCTGAAGAAGGCCGTCATGGCAGCAGGATCTGCCCACTGGGGCGGCAGCCCTTCTCGACAATCAAATGGTTCTGTTGAAATGTGAAGAGCTGCTTCAGCAAGAATGTACTTCAGAGATTAGCCGCAATCCAGGAAAAAATCCATTGCTTTTGATAATTCCTGATCAGAAGACACCCTCTTTGGAAGATAGAACACTAAAAGTAAAGACAGCTGAACCAGATGAGTCCAGGGAAGCTGTGTGCGTGCCTCTCTCCTCACTCTCTCTTATCACCATTCCTATGTTGAAGCACACACTAAGGAGTCATAGTTAACCTTTGGAAGGACTCAGTGACTTGCCTTTCTCTCAACTGCAATTACATTTATGACACTTCCCTTCTGTTATGTCCCTCCCTATGTTTGGCCCCTCCCTTCATTTCGCTCCCACCCATTTCACACACACATGCACACACCCATGCACACAGAGACACCCAGACACAGACACACACACATATGTCATGCACGGACAAGCACACATATACACGCGTGCGAGCACAGGCACACAGCCGCGCACAAACACACACACACACACACACTTTCTCTATTTGGGACTGAATTACATTCCTGAGCTTAGCCTGGATTTACATACCGGCCCTGTTTCTTTCCCCTACCACTTCCTTGATAAACATTAAAAGTAACTTGCTTGAATTGATTTATAGACCTTTTCTAAGTGGGAACACAGGCGGTTTACATTGGCTGGTGTTGATCCAAGAAGTGAGTCCTATTTATTTGACAATGTTTCATTCATTGAATTCACAGTGTTTGAGTTAAGTAATGGCTAACCAGAGTACACATAACAGTTGGATGCATATTATTTAACAGTGCCAAGGGGGGATTTGAAAGTCGTGTACAGGAGATTCAGAGAACTTCATGAACAATCAGTCCAACTATTTTACCAAGAGACACAAGCTGCAATCTGTATCTCTACTGTTTTATTGTATTGTATTGCCAAGGGATTTGGAATGGAAGTTGGAACAAAACACCACTGCCTTTCCCCTCCCCTGCCCTCCCCTCTCCTCCCCTAAAGCTGTGTCAGATGACAGCCGGCACAATGCACCACCTAAAGCTATTGCTACGTTAGCAAGAGCTAACTATAGTCTTTACTCTACCTTTGTTACATGAACATTCCTAGTCTCCCTTCCATGATTGTGTTATGTTATTGATTATGTAGGTGTGTGTTGTGTGATGTATGAAGATGTTGATTGAGCATTACGTTTGTATCGAATTGGGCAGGAGGAGTTAGGTAAATATAAATTGAAAGAAAAGGTAGTAAGGAAATGGGGTGAGCACAAGTAGCAACTGATGAGATTGTACAATTATGGACATGTTCCCCAACTCACTGGCCAGAACACAAAAATATTGACTGACTCGAAAAATATTGAAAAAATCCGGTTGCACGTTTACAATGACACCAATGACACAAAGTATTTATTATTTCAGCTTTTAACAACTTCTTGTTATAAGCTGTTGTTCGATAGGCAGTATAGGCTAATGTTGATGTTGTAAATGACTTATTAGCAATACATTCACTTTCATGAGTCAGGCTGATTATTCTGGGGCTGGGTGAGGCTGCACACCTGTGGTGTGCATTAAGCCTAATTAATGGCCACATGTTGAATCAGCGCACACACACACTGAAGAGCGCTAGTACACCACCTGCTCTGTCCACAAACAACTTCTACAATAAACCGGTTTATTCAATATCTGTCTGTGTCCTCTGGTTCTAGGAACCCCTGAAGAGCCAGAGTGGGTGGTGTGTAGCATGCGCTACTGCTACAATATACCATGGCTGTATTGTAGAAGAAAAAAAACTGCTTCAGAGTCACTCTACTTCATGTGGAAGGTCAGATGGCTCCTGTCAGAACATTTGGTACAGCACCTGGTCCAGGCTCTGGTCATCTCACTCCAAAGCCTTGTACAAAAATAACTATTCCATGTGTGGGGTCTGGGATTGGTCCTCGCCAGTTGCTCTCAGCCTGTCCAGTCACTGGACGGATCAATAAGAGGTTAGTTGATAATGCAAGAGAGACTACGGCAAGGTGGTGCACTGACTCCTTCTGCTCATTTAGATGTTTTATAGAATGCCTGATGAGCCTCATCTTTGTTTCAACCACTTTTACACAAAATAAGCCTAATAATTAGGTTACAGATGTCCGTTTTGCGAAACATAACTACATATAAAACAGCACTACAACATGAATCATCTTTTACGCTAGCCAAGTATCGAGGTGTCTCTGAGCAAGACCTAACTCATTCCGCTGGCTGAGCTGGCTGTTTTGTCATTTTGTGTCATTTTGTAGTGTGGCCT
The DNA here is from genome assembly GCA_900312585.1 of Malacocephalus occidentalis. Taxonomy (NCBI): domain Eukaryota; kingdom Metazoa; phylum Chordata; class Actinopteri; order Gadiformes; family Macrouridae; genus Malacocephalus; species Malacocephalus occidentalis. The sequence continues at coordinate 21,187 of OMOU01036652.1, forward strand.
TTGCTTTGCCATCCAGATATTGTTTCCTAATTAATATCAGTCTGGCCTTGGCTGGGCAGCAATTGATTTCCAAATATTCCAAATATGGCTCTTGTTGTATATGGTTGAAAATGGTTGCAAAAACATTCAGAGAATAACATTTTGTGCCATTTTCTGTTAATCTTTTATCCTCAGTATTCTGTCTACTAAGGATAAAAAGTGCTTTGATTGCTTTGTAGATTGCTACACTTACCTTTTTTGTGGCACTCCTTGTTTGTCATTAACTTCCCTCCCCCGAATGATGATTGGTCCTATCATTTTTACATTTTTGGAAAAGGCTTTCAACAGGATCGAGATCCGACCAATCTGCAGAGGCAAGCAGAATGTGAACTTATGAGCACACCAAACCAACGTCAAATGACCAGCAGCGATGAAGGCTCAATGTAGTGTCCCATTACTGTGTCTGGACCAAAAGGTTTGACTTGCTCACTAACCACTTGTTTGGTTGCATAATATAGCGACTTCTAGTATTCCCTCTTGAAGAAAGTCATTTGCTGCTTTCCTCATTTCCATTTATTTTCTCGTGCACTGTTTCGCCAATCAGGGTGATTCCTGTAGCGAAGGCCTCCATCGCTGATTCAACATGCTCTGCTCAATCGGCTCGAATACCCGTCAACAAGGACAGACAATATGGTACAGCGGTCCTCATTTCCATCATTACAACTAGAGGTCAAATGTATTTTCATGTATCATTGCACTAAATATGGTAATACGTTAGCGGATGATCCAATGCATACATCCATATCCACAAACTTGTTGTCTCGACAGCCCCTCATACTCTTCCTTTTCTTCGAAAATACGCAATTGGTAGGACCACCAAAGCATAACAAAAATAAATAAATTGCATGTTTTCCACATGTTGCCTGAAAACCAGGAAGCCATTTGTCGAGACAGTCAATAGACAGGCGGCGTTTGTTTCCAATGTTTGGTTCGCCTAATAAAGTCCAGTGTGAACGCTAACTGCACTAAATGAAAAATGCAACAAAGTATCAACTTCACCCCAAAATCCCACGAGTCTAACGAACTATAGGTGTGAAAACGTCTCTTGCGTTGTGGACTGAAAATACCTCCCAAGACTGCTAGAAAAAGGCTGGTAGCTACCTCCATTAAGTTCAAATCATTTATTTAGAGAATCAGGGAAGTCACTGGATCTGTAAATACTACTACATGTTCGTTACAAATCTGTTTGGTATTGGTCTCTTGCTCTTTTTTTATGTGTAGAATCCTTTCTCCCAGTGCTGTAAATGATGTAACACTATCCAAAAATCCTAACACACAAATAAGAACACACATAACTTGTTATTCACCATGTTGAATGTTATTCATTTAGGCAGCATCAAGGCCGCTAATGTTAATTGCAAAATAACTATTAACGAAAGCTGTCAGATAAATGCAGTGGAGTAAAAGGTACACTCTGAGATGTAGTAGAGTAGTATAAAGTAGCAGAAAATATGAATAATTGAGTAAAGTACAAGTACTCCAAATGTGTACTAAAGTACAGTACTTAGTAGCTTAGTAACGACTAAATGTACTTACATTTACTTTAGTCCAACACCCTTTATGTTTACCCTTGTATAACGTTTAAAATGAACCAGCTGGTTAATGGACCGTTTCACAGAGACGTCATCATAGGATACACACAGGTGTCATTCAGAACACTAACTATTATGGGTCTGCTCTGCTGCTCTTATGTACAAGGGCACGGCCTTACCTGCCCACTAGTGGAGTCTACTAGTTGTGCCCTTGTACATAAAAAGAATAGACCCATAGTTAGTGTTAGTGACACCTGTGACAAATGATGGACAAATGGTGTAGAAATAATGTTACAGCCACTTTGTTGACGCCGTTAATAGGCATGTTCATGTGCATGCACAAATTGTATTTAAATATATATATATACAGTATATATATCTAACATATAATATCAACTTTGTATGAACGAAATTATTATTGTCATAACAACCTATAATGAATGCACGGTAATAGAACTTCATGAACAGGGGGTGTGAGGGACACCCCCATCCATCCATTCGCTTTCCGCTTATCTGAGGCCGGGTCGCGGAGGCAGCAGGCTAAGCAGGGCTCTCCAGGTGCCCTTCTCCCTCGCAACGCTTTCTAGTTCCTCCTGGGGGATCCGAGGCATTCCCAGGCCAGATGAGATATATAATCCCTCCAGCGGGTTCTGGGTCTGCCCCGGGATCTCCTCCCAGTCGGACGTGCCCAGAAGACCTCTAAGGAGAGGTGCCCGGGAGGCATCCTGGTCAGATGCCCGAACCACCTCAGCTGACTCCTTTCGATGCGAAGGAGCAGCGGCTCTACTCCGAGCTCCCTCCGGATGTCTGAGCTCCTCACCTTATCTCTAAGGCTGAGCCCAGCCACCCTCCGGAGGAACCTCATTTCGACTGCTTGTATCCGCGATCTTGTTCTTTCGGTCACTACCCATAGCTCGTGACCATATGTGAGGGTTGGAACGTAGATGGACCAGTAAATCGAGAGCTTCGCCTTCCGGTTCAGCTCCTTCTTCACCACGACGGACCGGTACAGCGCCTGCATTACTGCAGACGCCGCACCAATCCGTCTGTCCAACTCCCGCTCCATTTTACCCTCACTCGTGAACAACACCCCGAGATACTTGAACTCCTTCGCTTGAGGCAACAACTCTCTCCCAACCCGGAGGGAGCACTCCACCGTTTTCCGGCAGAGAACCATGGCCTCAGACTTGGAGGTGCTGACTCTCATCCCGACCGCTTCGCACTCGGCTGCAAACCGCCCCAGTGCGTG
>OMOU01036656.1:0-13061 GCA_900312585.1 Malacocephalus occidentalis
AAAAATGATTCATTGCTGAGAGTTTTGAACGCACACAGACACACAGACACACACAGACACACAGACACACAGACACACACAGACACACAGACACACACACAGACACACAGACACACAGACACACACACACACACACACACAGACACACACACACACACACACACACACGTATTGAAAAAATAAATGTTTTATGTGCTGGTTAGTAAATGCTTTTGGAGGTGGAAAGAAACCAGGAATTGGATCGATTTGTTCCAGAATTTGAGTGCCTTAACTGTTATAAGCCCAGGATAATAACTCAGGACAATCTGAGCAATCTTTTTTCTACTAACTGCTGAGTTTGTTGTGAAAAATAAACAAAGCACACAAAAAACCAGACGCCACACCTGCATTGGAAGACTGCATGTGTACCTGTGGACAGAGGTTTACATATAATCTTCTGCTTAAAACTAACATTTGTCTGTTTTTCTGTGTGATATATATATATATATATATATAACATACAGGACCATGAATTGTTGTCGCTATTTCTATTCCTACATTTAAATTGAATAAATATGAAAATATAACATTAGGAATGTTATAGACATTCATTTCATGGACATTTTGTATTCGTAACATTGACATGAACTGGCTATCACATGTGGGACCTCGCCGCCACAGCCCACGACTTATTGACCGAGGGGTTTGTAGCATGGCTAATGCTACGAGGCCACATGCATGTAGCTTCTCTGGGGCTCCACCGACGGAGACAGGCAGGATGGCTGTAAATAGTCTGGCTTGTTGGACACTTTTGAGGACATGAAATGAACGGAGCAGGTGGTCTACGGCTAGCATGCTAGCGCTCCCCGAGTGTGTGTGTGTGTGTGTGTGTGTGTGTGTGTGTGTGTGTGTTGATGGCTGACTTAACCTGCGGTGCCTCGTTAGGTAATGCCGCCATAGGTGTGCAGGCCCTGCCCCCACAGGGCCAGAGTAAACAAACCTACTGTTTCATACACTCTGACTTGGCTGTGGCGTTAATGCGTCAGATAGCCCACGGTGGAATTCATGGGAGTACTCCCAATGACTTTCATTCCACCAACCATATTTAAATGTCGTGGGGTTATTATAAATGGCACCCAGGAGCTTTATCAAGTAAAATCAAGCATTCAAACAAGCCCCCTCAATGGCCACTTCTCTGAATCCACGGAAGCGACGGTAGAGTGAATGGATAGGTCAAGGGTCAAAGGTCAAAGGATTATAACACCGTCCGTCACTGTTGACCGTTGCTCTGTTCGTCACTTATAGTAAAGTAAACGGCAGTTAATCGCGTCAGTTTAACTCACGCCACTACTCTGGAGGAGGGAGGCGGAAAAGAGGTGGGCGTAAACAAGGCAGCCAATTCCAGTAGCTGGGTTTCAATTCTGTCAACAGTCAACAAATCAATGAATATTGATCAATTCCAATGTTTGTTGAAGGCAATATATTTGAATGTTTTTTTGTTTTGTGTCTAGAAAATATATACTTGGGAAATTGGACCTACTTGCTGATAGGCTACTTACGTAGGCTACTGCTCATCGGTGGTTATATTTGCACAACATGGACAGTGTAAAGGTTATTTCAGATTTCAAACACAGGTCTCTCCTAGAAAACAGGTTTCGCGAAATACCACTTAGGCGTCCAACAGCACAGAAGACTCCCTAAACGATTGAAACACATCCAATGTGCATGATTGGTTTGGTCTAATTAGCATATTTATTATTTTTTGGCAAACATTAAAACCCACTGTTGTTTTTATTGCAAAACAAAACCTACGTCCACACTTTTCCAAGAGGTATGGTCAAATGCTGTTTCAATTCAAGCTAAATATGCAGTTATTATTATAATTATTATTATTACGACGATGTGAATTTGAAGAAAGACAACTATGAGGTGTTTAAAGGTGGGCTTAAACCTACCATTAAACTGGACGGACTCATTGTACACCCACACCTGAACCAAGTTCGGAGAAAATAAACCATTTGCCACAATGCAAATATTTACCCATCAACTGTTTTCCCCATATCTAATATGAAGAAAATGCCACATTCACATTGAAATTTTGTCAAGGAAAACTTTATTTGAACGTCAAAAAATATATTATTGTATGCAAGAGATGTTTAAAGAGTTCAAATAAAAACGGAATTTGAAAAAGATTCCAGACAACGTTACGTAGAAAATACAATCCATTTCATCATCATTTACATTAGACAAATTATATATATTTTGCATCATGGCAATTCATTTCAAAACTTTGTTCCTCCTAGCAAATAATTATTTCAGGTCAGGTCAACTCTTGCCATAGAAGTAGCCTTTTAATGTAGGCCCAGCAGGCCCAGCAGGCCCAGCAGGCCCAGCAGGCCCAGCAGGCCTAAATCACAGGCTCATATTTCACTCTTCAACATTCGCCTCTGTGTTTCACTGAAAGGTCGGGCTTCTGTTCATCACTGTGGAAATAAAGGCATTAATATTAACCTGAGCAAGCACAACATTCAAATGTCACAAAACAACAAGTAACAAGCATCAGCTTACGTTCTGGCCCAGCACAGCATACATTCATTTCCATAGGTTTCGCCGTCATTTCCGCAAACCGGCTGATAATCACGCGTACACATGGGCAACAAATATTGTGTACAATCCTATAAGACAAAATCATATTGACCTCAGGATATTAACGGGTAGCTGGAAAGCCTACTTAAAAACAAACAGCCTACAACGCAGGAGTAAAATCCTGTCCTAAACAACTCACCTCATCTGCCCTTCCCGGTGCTAGAACTGTGAAAATATAATTTACAAGTCATGTTTGATAGGCTTATTGTTGACATGTTCTGTTGATTAGTTTCTAGTATAGATTGTACAACCTTACAAGTGAGCAGGACTTACCAATAAGGCAGAGCAGGCCCAGTGCACTCCACATGTTCATGGTGCTTCTGCTGTTGAAGGTAGTGTTACAAGGTAGTGAATCTCTGTGCTGTAACGGTTGTGAGGTCTACGGAGGGAGAGGTGGGGTTTTATTTGTTTCAACTGACTCCACCTCACGACCCAAGTTGAGACATGCGGTGGAGTCAATGCACAAAACAGTGTGTGGTAGAATCTACGTAACGAGAAAGTTCACATAGCATCAACCTCATTGATTTCCTCACAGTGTGTGTGATGTTGTAACCACTGGGTTCGCAAGGAAAGGACAAGGCATTTATTTGTATTGCCCTTAATCACAGTTACAGCCTCAATATTTGCAGGCCATATCATTATGTGGCATATCATTATGACACCCCCCCCAAACCGTTAAGGCCCCCACAGAGGGTGAGAAGCAACTCCCCCCTAATTAACAAGGAATACATCTTTAGTAGCAGAGTGGGGGATCGCTCATGAAGCAAACGTTCAAATGACGGACAACAAAGATGATAAATGGAATATTAATATTGTCCACGCCATGGTGATGAGTCCTGATCACAGCAGATAGAGCATGCTGGACAAGGAACATGTAGGAAGCTTCTAAGGAAGCCTCTAACCTAATACCTATCGGCAGCAGGTGTCGGCTCGTTCTGATAGGTTGACTTAACTGTCATTGGAGCTGAGGGACGCTCTGAGGAGCCAAAAGAGCGTGTACATGTGTGGGTTGTAAGCTTGGATATAAATATTTGAGCAGAGTTAGCCTCCCTGATTTGCAGGTGGCCTCCCCTCCAAGCCACATATCCCTACCGCCCACCGTCGGCCAGGCCCCTCCCCCACCACCACCGCCACCCCCAGCCAATGGATCACCTTTAACCTAAACGTCTATATAGCCTAAACCCGTGTCGGTGTACTTCATAAGGTGAAGCCACTGAGGTGGGGCGTGCTAACAAATAGAGGGTGAATGAGCGCCCCCAGGAGGTAGTAGTAGTGTAGGGCAGCCCAATTGATGGCCAGAAACATACTGGGACTAAACGGCTCCTATCTGATGCGGCCCCGTACGATGGGTCGGTCTACAAGACAGAGGGAAGCTTGACGTTAGGGGTGTACGAAAATGGCTTTAACCCTCTCCAAAAGTCGCCTGCTACTGCTTGGTCCACTGGACCAGATTGTGAAGCACCCAAGCAACCATGGGACCGGTCACATCGTCTCTCGTGCAAACTGATTTACTGAACACGATTCATGATTCTTAAACTGATTGTACTAGTTTTTTACAGTTCTGTGGAGTCTTTACCAGTTTGAACCTTGAACCTATGATTGTACCAGAGGAAATGTGACGATACAAACCAATGTGTCTCCATGATCCTGTAGTTAAAATGATCTAGTTAATGAACCCCCGCACCAGTTAATGTAGCCCACACTTCAAAACCCCACAGAGAACCCGATGGCAATTCTTGTTGCAGCACCTGAGAGGCAGCCTGTAAAGACTGGGAATTGTTTTGGTCTCTCTTTGTCTCTCTCTATCTCTCTCTCTCTCTCTCCCTCTCTCTATTTCTCTGTCTCGGGTCGATTTGGTTTCTTTCCTTTTGGTGTGTTGGTACGTATTTACCGACATGGTTTGGGGTTTCATTTGTTTAGATTGACTCTCCCTCATAACTGAACTTGGGCTTTGAGGTGGAGTCAATTGAAACATATAAAGACCCCACCTCTCCCTCCATAAGTCTCACGACCGTTACAGGACAGAGATACACCACCTTGTAACGCAGCTGTCAACAGCAGACACACCGTGAACATGTGGAGCTCACGTTCTACATACAGGCTTGTCAGGTTGTACGATGTTTTCTACGAATATATATTCTGTTACCAAAAGTGAACACGAACATGTCAACACGAAGCATTTCAAACATTCATTGTAAATGATCCTTTCACAGTTCTGGCACAAGGAATGACAGCGGTGGACTACTCTCAGGGGGTGAGTTGTTTAGGACAGGATTCTGCCTTTGTTTCTAAGTAGGTTTTCCAGCTACCCATTCATCTCCTGAACTCAATCTCATTTTGTCTCATCTGGGACAGGCCCCTTTGTGCAGCATTTATGGCGCACTTCGGTAGGCTTATATTTGACCTGGTTTGATGTGTTTGACCATCAGGTAAGCTCACGCTTGTAGTTGGGAATTGTGTGTTTTCTGAGATGAATGTTATTCCTTTTATTTCCACAGTGACGAAGACAAGCCCAACCTTTGAATCAAACACAGAGGAACATGAGTTGATGAGTGAAATATGAGCCTCTGATTTAGGCCTGCAAGGCTACTTCTATGGCAACCGTTGACCTGACATGAAATAATGATTTGCTGGGATGAACAATGTTCTTTATATAAAAGTGTCCCAGGATAAACAAAACGTGAAACAATAATAACACAAGAATTGCCATGAAGTTTCTAAAATATATATCAATTGTCTCATTTGAATGATGATGAAATATTTTTTTTTTCTAAGTTATGTTGACTGTATCTTATAATTTCAATGTACATTTAATTTTGTCAAATGGTATTTGCTTTGGCTGTGGGTTTAATAGACTGCTCTAAAGTATTTGCAAATATTTACACGATGTTGTTAAGCAAATAATAATAATACAGCAAGTAAAACCTAATTACCTGTAAACATTAACATTCATGAAGTTTACACAAAGAAGCAGGAAGTTAACTTGAAAAATACAAATAATTAAATGAGATAAACCCTACCTCAAGTTTTTTTGTAAAACGTACATATTGTAACAGTTATGGATTAACTAAGTAAAGAGAATAAAAGTCAAAGTCAACACATTCACACTCCTTTCACTGATGGACCACACCCCACGTTTGTTCTCTTTTGGTTTCTTTCTTTAAATTAAACCTTTCCGTTAACCGTCCATTTGGTGTCTTGGCCCACGGTTTGTCCTGGTCTCAACCCAATCAACAACCAGATGCTGATTCACTCGTAAAGAAACATCATTATCATAACAGTAATGTATGTTAATACACATCTCAAAGTCAGCCAGTGAACCTCTCTTCAGGCTAAATAAGGGCTGAAATGAATGCAACATTGTGTAAATGTGACTTATTTACCGATTGGCAAAAGACAGGGCTTTCATCAGTGGCCCATAGGCTCAGTCACCGTTGTGTTTGGCCGACAGTTAGTGACTTTACAGACATTTATTTACAGGAAAATCTTTATTATTAATTGACATGACATTTACATTTAGGGCATTTGGCAGATGCTTATATCCAAAGCGACTTACAAAGCAACTTGTTAAAAGAGAGAGAGCAATATATCGCCGTGGTACACAAAGATAAGAATAGAGCAGATTTCAAGCATTCTAGTTGCAAGGTTAATAGAACGAGTTTCATCATTGCTAGGTTGTCAGCAGAGGTACCATTCTGAGTGCATTACCGACATCTAAGAACAGACAATATGCTAAACAATTAAACATAACCTTATATTATATGTTATATGTTGTTTCTAAGAATGTAATATATCATTGTGTTTATATTGATGATATCACATTGAGCTACTCAGACGTCTACTGATGGGATTATCTGTTAACGCGGTGCTGTTTCCTTCACTGTGTGGGAATAACATCAATACAGATTAGCCTTAGCAAACAAGACAATTGGCCAGTAGGCCTCACAAAACAACGAGTAACAAACTACAAAGGCCAAACCTACCTGATTAATTGACACAGGACACATTCATTTGCGTAGGTTTTGCCGTCGGTTCCCGCAAACTGGGACAAATGATCTCCCACACAAAGGCAAATTATATTTTTATATATTATATATTATTATATATTCTTCCTATTGATACAACATCAGATGTAACTCACTTGCAACACACAAAGGCCTAAACTTTGTGACAAAAGCAGAACAATTGTGTCATGTTCTCAGCACCTCACCCCCTCAGAACCGTTATTTACGGGTGTTCCTTGTGCCAGAACTGTGAAAGGCTTAACAATTTAAAACGATTGGACATGACTGTTATCTTGTTTCCGACTCTTTGTGTATTACACTTACATTACATAACATGTATAACATCGTACAACCTTACGCGCGTGTCAGCAGAACACACCAAGAAGGCAGAGCAGGCCCAGTGCGCTCCACGTGTTCACGGCGCGTCTGCTGTTGACAGTTGCGATGCGTTACAAGGCGGGGAATGTCCGTGTTGTGAAGGACGTGGGCTTCTACGGAGGGTAGGTGACCTTATATATGTTCCTATGGAGTGAGGTGAGCTGTCATTGGTTGGGGTAAGAGTGGGGAGCGGCTGTCGCACCTGTCACCGTAAATTTGACTCTGTTGTTAACACTCAGCATGGCGGCACTTCCCTGAAAAACAACAATGTATATGCACAGACGGGGTAGGCTGGTCTATCCATCATACCACTTGTGATGTCACTGTGCCACAACAACAACTTTGGTCACATGAAGATTTTGAAACAGCTTGTAATTGGCTAATCACACCCACACCCGGGGATGAACTGGACAGACCCACCGGACAGACCTTTTTTTACCTGCACACCTGAACTCAGGTCAAAGGAAATGAATCATTTGCCTTGCAAATCTTTAGCCATCAATTGTTTTTGACTGTCTAATGTAAAAACAAAATGCCATTCAAATTCAAAGTATTTGGAGGGAGACTTTATTTGAAGGTGAAAATATCTAATATATGTAAAGGTGACACCCAAACACGAGTGTGAAGGAGAAACCAAGACAGGAACAATCAACCTTATGTAGAAAAGAAAAAAAATCAATGGAATCTTAATCTTTAAGGTGCAATTGATATATATTTGATTTTTTTTTTTTCCGTCAACATAGCTTTTAGAAAAGTGCGGGATAAAAACATAATTCTGATTGTGAATGAATACATATATATGTATGTATTAATTGACAATCATAATAACTTTAAATGTACGGGTTCAAAATGAATGTTTTAATTTATCTCTGTGCAAGATGGCTTTCATTTGGTTCCCGCTTCTAGCAAGGCTTGTGAGCCAATAGTACGATGATGCAATCAAGGGTCGTACAGTTGCCAGTGTTGAAAAAAAATGAAAAATGAGCTGAGTTTAACGGTAACTCCGGTACCAATCCCAAGTGCCCAGTAAGTAAATGTTTAGCTCATGTAAAGCTGCATGTTGCAAAATGAATGCATTACTCTCTGCCCAAGCACTCATCACTTGACATGACTCCCTCCACCTGACCATGAAATACGCAGGTTGTGCAGCGAACCGGCAACCACTGGACCGCAATGGGCGGGGAGGGCGACATCTAGTGGCTCAATGTTGTAAATGTTACCAAGTGTACCTTTAATTCATTACAATGAAAGACATTCAATTATTAAAAAAAAAAAAGATATCACAAAACAATCATTGTGTTTATATTGTTATTTACATGGCATTGAGTAACCATGTGAATGAAGCCTCCTACGTCCAATGATGGGATTATCCGTTTCAGACGGGACATTCATTTCTGCTTCTGATTAACGCCGTGCTGTTTCCTTCACTGTGTGGGAATAACATCAATACAGATTAGCCTTAGCAAACAGACAATTGGCGAGTAGGCCTCACAAAACAACGAGTAACAAACTACAAAGGCCAAACCTACCTGATCAATTGACACAGGACACATTCATTTGGGTAGGTTTTACCGTCGGTTCCACAAACCGGGAAATATGCTTTCTCACAAGAAGGCAAATGATATTTGTCACAATCAGGCTCTTCCTATGGAGACAACATCAGATGTAACTCACTTGCCACAGACAAAGTTCCAAAACTTTCAAAACAAAAGCATAACAAGCATACAAAGACTCACCCCCCCCTCAGAAGTGTTATTCATGGGCGTTGTCTGTCCTTGTGCCAGGACTGTGAAAGGGATCAACAATTTAAAAACGATTCGACATGATTGTTATCTTCTTTCCAACTCTATTTGTATTACGCTTATAGCAAACACCTTACATTACATAACATGTATAACGTCGTACAACCTTCAGCAGAACTCACCAACAAGGCAGAGCAGGCCCAGTGCGCTCCACATGTTCATGGCGCGTCTGCTGTTGACAGTTGCGTTGCGTTACAAGGCGGGGAATCTCCGTGTTGTGAAGGATGTGGGCTTCTACGGAGGGAGGTGAGCTTATATATGTTCCTATGGAGGGAGGCGAGCTGTCGTTGGTTGGGATTAACTCCACCTCGTCTCACAACAATGTGATTTTCTTTGTCTCTTCCTGGATGCCTAGAGTCAGTGAATGGGGAGTGGCTGTCGCACCTGCCACCGTACATTTGACTCTGTTGTTAACACTCAGTAGGGCAGCACTTCCCTGAAAAACTAATTTGGTTATGCACAGACGGGGTAGGCTGGTCTATCCATCGGACAGCTGGGTGGACACCCCCACTTGTGATGTCACTGTGTCACAATGACAATTCTGGTCACATGAAGATTTTGAAACAGCTTGTAATGGCTAATCACACCCACACCCGGGGATGAAGTAGCTGGCCTTTTTAAAACCTGTCTTTCAACCGGACAGACCTGTTTACCTGCACACCTGAATGGAGGTCAAAGGAAAAAAAGCATTTGTCATGCAAATCTTTAGCCATCAACTGTTTTTGACTGTCTAATGTACAAGCAAAATGCCATTCAAATTGAAAGTATTTGGAGGGAAACTTTATTTGAAGGTGAAAATATCTAATATATGAAAAAAGGACACCCAAACAAAAGTGTGAATGAGAAACCAAGACAGGAACAATCAACCTTATATAGAAAAGACAAGTCAATTGAATGTTAATGTTTAAGGTGCAATTGATATATGTATTTTTCCATCAACATAGCTTTTAGAAAGGTGCAGGATAAAAACATAATTGTGATTGTGAATGAATACATACATATATATGTATGAATGTTATATGTTATATGTTTTGTCTATCTCTGTGCAAGATGGCTTTCGTTTGGTTCCCGCTTCTAGCAAGGCTTGTGAGCCAATAGTATGATGATGCGATCAAGGGTCGTACAGTTGCCAGTGTGGAAAAAAAATGAAAAATGAGCTGAGTTTAACGGTAACTCCGGTACCAATCAAGTGCCCAGTGAGTAAATGTTTACCTCCTGTAAAGCTGCATGTTGCAAAATGAATGCATTACTCATCACTTGACACGACTGCCCCCACCTGACCATGAAATATGCAGGTTGTGCAGCGAACCGGCAACCACTGGATTGCAATGGGCGGGGAGGGCGACATCTAGCGGCTCAAGGTTGTAAATGTTACCAAGCGTACCTTTCATTAATTACAATGAAAGACATTCAATTATATATGTATTTAAAAAAAGACAACATAAAACAATCATTGTGTTTATATTGTTAATTACATGGCATTGAGTAACCATGTGAATGAAGCCTCCTACGTCCAATGATGGGATTATCCGTTTCAGACGGGACATTCATTTCTGCTTCTGATTAACGCGGTGCTCTTTCCTTCACTGTGTGGGAATAACATAAATACAGTCATACGGAGGGACATAAATACGGAGTGTTTGCCTTAGCAAACAGACAATTGGCAAGTAGGCCTCACAAAACAACGAGTAACAACCTACAAAGGGCAAACCTACCTGATGAAATAACACAGGATACATTCATTTGGGTAGGTTTGTCCGTCGGTTCCGCAAACCGGATCATATCGTTTCCCACATGTAGGTACATTATATTGATCACAATCAGGCTCGTCCTATAGAGACAACATCAGATGTACTTCACTTGCAACTGACAAATGCCTAAAATTAAAAAGACAGAAGCATCACAATTGTGTCATGTTCTCAGCGTCTCACCCCCTCAGAACCGCTATTCGTGGGTGTTGTCATTCCTTGTGCCAGAACTGTGAAAGGATTCATTTAAAACGATTCGACACGATCGCTGTCTTGTTTCCATTTGGTAACAGAACACAACATCGTACAACCTTACACGCGTGTCAGCAGAACTCACCAAGAAGGCAGAGCAGGCCCAGTGCGCTCCACGTGTTCATGGTGCGTCTGCTGTTGACAGTTGCGTTGCGTTCCAAGGCGGGGAATCTCCGTGTTGTGAAGGACGTGGGCTTCTACGGTTCTGCTTTTATCTGTTTCATCGACTGACTCCACCTCGTCTCACAACAATGTGCTTTTCTTTTGGACTTTTCTTGGAGTGGCCGTTGCACTTGTCCCTTCGGGTGTCTCTCGGGTCATAGCAGCACCTGTCTCTCTTTAGTCTTTAGGCTCCATTTCCAGTCTGCCTTGAGAGCCTGGAGGGAGGAATAGACTGTCCAAGTCATCTTCACTAATGTGACTCTACCACGTTCAATGTTGATAACACGTTAGGGTGCTGATGTATTAGCTGTTGCCACATGCAAACCGAAACGTATGCGCGAAGATGCGCGTGAAGAAAAGTAAAATAAATGAAGTTGACATTGGCAAAATAAAAATAACAACAGAGTCAACAGCGTCCAAGAATCATACAGAATCACTCACGGAAGGTCTACGAGGGCTTTTATTTTGTTGTAACAACTGGACTATAGTGAAGGTGTGTGGGATGAAGTCATCCCCCGTCTGTGATGAGGTTTACGATGACATGTTTTAAACAGGCGCCCCACGAGTAGACGCTATCTTCACGTGACAGAAGACTGCGTCGACCATGCACACCGGTGCACACCGAGCGACCCACGATCAGAATAGAATATCGCAATCAATTGCATTTCTACGAAGGACCCCGAAACCCCGCGCTCTGCGTTATGCTGCGCGCGTTGCCGATCCACGCAATCACGGTTCCGTTTCCATTACGCACGGCAGCAGAGCGACGGCGCGCGGTCCGCGGAACGCGTCTCGGTCTGGTGGAGGTCGTTCTGTCGTTCATCACGAGGGGCTAAACGATGGACGTGGTCGTGGCCAATCATGTGTCATTTTCACCTGTTTGATCTGACGGAACTGTATTCGGACAAACCGCCTGCCAGCCTCTATTCTGCGGAGGACACGGTCATGGCTGCGGGAATCCGCGTCGACCTATTAGCGCGCCAGAGGGGAAAGAAGAAGGTTGTTTTCCCGCGATCCTTTTTTGAAAAGTTCAATCGGATACTCGTTTAAGTTATTCAATTAACAGAAAACCTTTGACAACGGACGGCGCCTTTTGACGGATATGGACACGCAAGCAAATATGAGCACAGTAAGTTGCCTGTCAGTGCACAATGGCAGCGACCGGGCGCCGAGCTCCCCCACTGGAGTGTCCACTGCGCTGGCCAGCGTGCTGATCTTCACTATAGTGGTGGACATTGTGGGCAATGTCCTCGTCATACTTTCCGTGTTCAGAAACAAAAAACTGAGGAATGCCGGTGAGTTGGAAAGTTTCATAACTTTTACTCAGACGGTCTACCGTGTATATCTATAGATACACCTATAGATATATACGATATATATGACCGACTATTGCATGGGATATGCGGACAACAGATGCATCTGGAAGGATGGAGCCTGATGCTCGAGATGTAACCATGATCTCGTTGCTTCACATCAGCATCGCTGAACACAGGCCCGTGAAACGGAAACATTCAGATCATTATTTCATTGTATTCTAATAATAATCACCATCATTAGGCTATGGAGCCTGCACATTTTCCCTGATCATACACTTCTCCCTCTACCTCCCTCTCCTTCTCTCCCTCTCTCTCTCTTCCTCTCTCTTTCTCTCTGGCTTTCTCCATCTCTTTCCATTTAGCAAGTTGTATGAGGTGTGTGTGTGCGTGTCTGTGTGTGTGGGTGAGTGTGTGTGTGTGTGTGTGTGTGTGAGTGAGTGAGTGAGAAAGTGAGTGTGTGTGTGTGTGTGTGTGTGAGTGAGTGAGTGTGTGAGTGTGTGTGTGTGTGCATGCATGTGTGTGTGTGTGTATGTGTGCTTGCATGTGTGTGTGCATGTGTGTGCGTGTGTGTGTGTGAGTGCATGTGAGTGTGTGTGTGTGTGTGAGTGTGTGTGTGCGTGTGCGTGTGTGTGTGTGTGTGTGCGTGTGTGTGTGTGCGTGTGTGTGTGTGTGTGTGTGTGAGTGTGTGTGCGTATGTGTGCGTGTGTTTGTGTGCTTGTATGTGTGTCACGGCTGAGTGTTGAAGAAGAACATTGTCCCAAGTGAATACGCCCA
>OMOU01036661.1:0-15005 GCA_900312585.1 Malacocephalus occidentalis
AACATAATTTATTGCATTTAGTGATTTGATTAGGAGGCCACATCATCATCCTCTTAGGACGCTAGAGCCACTGGGGTCAGAAGGAGTGTATGGAAGGATCAAAGAAGCAGACCCCAGGAAGGACAGCAGGCATGAAAGAGTCGGCCACATTTGAATACACAGGAGGTTGGGGGAAGCTCAAGGAAGCGAAAACACACACCTCACCTCGACACCCGGGGTCCAGACAGAACGGAGCCAACAGTTGAATAAGCTCCATCAGAGGGTTACTATTTGTTAAGAACTAACTGATCTCACTATTTCTTACCCTGGCTCTCAAACCTTAAATCATTAGTTGTTAATACACATATATTCAACATTCCTCATGTTTCTTATCAAGGCAGTGGTAATAAGTTTGCTTAGTATCATCGATGTCCTGTTACTAGTCTGTGTGCTTCTACTAAAGGTCCAGGGCATTAAAATGTTGAATGGGGGGATGTCTGTTTCTCAGATGTATTTGATACTCTTGTCGTTTATTGTTGAGGCAGTGTTAATAACTTCACTAACTAGGAATGATGTCTCATTGTAAGGGTGTGTCTTGGTATTGTTACGAAGTTTGCTGCGTGGTCGTTTAAAGAATTCTGAAACTCTGCAGAATTTGGAGTCTCTGTTTGGGCATCTTTCTGAGGGGAGGGGCGCTGAGCTGTCTGCTCTTATCCACCAGTATCCGTGCCTAGTTAAGATATGCGAAGCCAACGTTTTTACCGGGTGTCGGATGAAAAGCATAAGGTGATGGACAGAGATACAGTACATGCTTGAGAATGGTATTGCAGAACCGTCGTCCAGTGTAACATGCAGTGTAACTGAGAGGTTAGGGGTTACTTATCACTGAGTTGGGTTAGGGTTTACCTGTCACTGAGAGTTTAGGGTTTACCTGTCACTGAGAGGTGAAGGTTCGGGTTTACCTGTCACTGAGAGGTTAGGGTTAGGGTCTACCTGTCACTGAGATGTAGAAAGCTGCTGTTTTCATCTGGATGTTCGTCCTCAAAGCTCAGGTTGGACCAGCTGCCCAGACTGTCCTCTCCCACACTGAGCTGCTGAGGCATCGTCCAATCAGTGGCCTCCCTTCCTGGGGAGCTACGCACACACACACACACAGGCACAAATTAAATTACATGGATGAAATAAGAATGAATGTTATGGAATTATACGATTTGACAAGCATCATTACATTAGTTACTGAGAGCAGCAAAGCCAAAGCACACAATACAAAACAAGTGTTGCGTGACCTAATAACCATTAAATAGAAGGGCAGAAATGTAAAGGTGGGCGAATGGCCTCTGTGGTGAGATAATCATGGCTGAGTGACTGTGCATGTGTTCTGAGTGTGACACTGACATACGTGACCATGTACCTGAGGCTGAGGTCAGCAGGCTGGCCGAGGTTGGACAGCGCCGACGTCATGATCTCAGCGGTCAGGCTGTCAGCATAGCTGGGCCCGTCCTGGCCAATGCCGCTGTCTGCGTTCAAGCTGGTGTTGCTCAACTCACGCTTGGCCGTCTCCATGGCGACAGAGACCATCTCCTCGGCAAACGCCACTCTGAGGTCCAGGTCGATGTGGATCTTGGGGATCTCGAGAGAGGAGAGGTGCTCTGCTCCGCCCTCCAGAACCTTCTTGGTTCTCATCCTGGGGCCCACCTGCCAATTGTGCTGCTCTCTGGCCTTGGTGCAGCGGGGGCAGGCTTGCAACTGGCAATAGCGGCAGGCCATGTCTCCCGGAGCAGCACCCTCAGACAGCCTCTCCGCATGGCCGTGTCTGTGGTGAGTCTGGGGCCCCGAATGCCCTCCACTCACATGGCCAGCAGTAGACAGACACAGCTCCACGGTGTCCTCTGCTATCTTCCTGGCATAGTGCTCTATGACCCGCATTGCCCCAATGCCGTAGCCTCCTTCACTCCAGCCCTTACCTTCCTTGGCCAGCAGGGGGCAGGAGAAGGCACCTCGGATTAGACTCCCTGCCATATCTTCCAGTTTGTGCTTCCTGTAGAGGCACGGGTCTGTGAGAGACTTGGGCAAGAGCGTGGTTGGCAGGCACAGCTTACGTGTCACGTCGCAGGTGATGCTGGATGCTAAGGATTCTGCAAAGTTGACCAAATCTGTGTACTCTCGCTGACGATGTTCCTCAGAGTTCCTGGAGCAGGTGCACACACTGTTTTCGCCGGCTCCGGCCTCGGCCCCGTGTGAGAATGCTTCTTCGCCGACTGTCTTCCAATCCTCCGGTAAGGACCTGGAAGAGTGGAGTGGATTAGCTGTGGAAGACTTATGTTTGATCTTGCGGGCAGCATGGGTCAGGCCTTGCTTAATGGAGCGGTATGCTAAGCGGCTGGCGTACTGGTCCAGCACCAGCTCCCTGCTGCCTCCCTCTTTCTTCAGCACCCTAATGAGGTAACCGGCATACTCGTCAGTCACACTCTCACAGCTAGGGTATTGAGATGACAGGCCCGGGCTGGAGGTCATGGTGGAGATAGGATGGTAGGGGCCGGAAGCCAGTGTATTGCGGTGGTGGTGGTGACACTCAGAGACCGGTCTGTCCAGGCTTCTCCTGCGCAGAGCCCTGTGATGGGGACACTGCTGTCCGGAGTTTAACATCCATTTCACATCACCAATGACTTCTCCCGCCACCTCCCCGGCGTAAACCCACAGCATGTTTAGCGTCTCCTCCGGGAACTGAGCTGCACTGTCTCTCCTTGAATCTACTGGGTTCCATGACCCATCCTCCTTCTCCTTCTCTGCCTTCTCAGTCTCGATCAGGGTGTCCACCTCTGTAGCCATGGACACGATGTGACAGGCCAGCCTCTCGGCATAGTGGAAGGCTTCCTTGTTTGACATCCTACGAGTCACCGCCCTGGAGGTGCCTCCAGTCATCGATCCTCTGGGGGCCCCACCAAGCCTGCCTTCTCCATGTTCCTCTTGCTCCTCTTGCTCCTCTTCCTCCTGCCCGTGGCCCTCTGCCTCCTCTGAAAGTGACCGCATCAGCTTCACCATAAAGTCTGCTTTGTCAGCCTCGGGGCTAGGCTCTGTTGGCCCAGGGCCTGGCTCTGGCTGGTAGTGGGGGGTAGGCGGTGGGGTCGCTGGGGAAAACTCCTTGGCCAGTTTGCCTTTTAACTTTTTGGAAAACTGCCTGATCTGCTTCTCCTTGGATACCTCACTGGGCTGCTGGGGGCTCGAAGGAGGGGTGCCAGGCGTCCTGGGGGACCTCTGACCACAGCTGGGGGCTGACTCATCCCTGGGGGTGGAGATCTTCCTCTGGATGGCCATCCTGGCTCCAGGCAAATCTAAAGAGTCCATGGTCACAGGAAGCCTCTCCCCTGTCCCAACACTAGGACTAGGACTAGGAATATACTCCCCACTGTGTCCGCTTTGACATTTTGACTGAGATGGCTCAATGTGTGGTCCTGCCGCCTGTTTAGGGGGACAGGTCTTACTCACACCCCAATAGTCTTTGTCCTCGTATCTGAAGTTCTCCCGGCCACCAACTTGCATCAGCGGTGAGTCAGGACCATCATCGCTGACTGAACCAGACTTGGACACAGAGCCTCTTCTGCTCCCTATAGACTTTGTGAAAAACTGTGCGCAGTCACCAAAACTATTTTTCATCTTGGTAGCAGTCATAAGCTCACACGCCTCACTGACTATCATGTCCACAACATTGCCAGAGAAGTGGTGGAAAGGGGTCTTTCCTTCAGAGGCGTCTCCCTGGAGTCCTTCAGGATAGTGCTCAGTCTGAGTGGCAGCGGTGCTATCTGAAGAGGCCGTAGTCACCACGGTCCTCTTGGGGCTGGTCTGTGAAGTGTGGGCCAGTGCTGACTTATACTGACAAGTCTCTTTGGAGGGCTGGGAAAGGGAAAGGGCTTGCCCTGCCTGTGGCACAGGAATGCAGCTGGCCATTCCCGACACTGTAAACAGAGCTTTCTTCACTGTGCAGACCCTGATCTCCCCCGAGCGGGCGGGGGTTCCGTAGGTTGCTGGGTCGGCATGGCAAATCTGCGTTCCTGTGAAAGTACTGCAGGTGTGCGTGCTAGTGTCCTCGGAACTGACGTAGCAGACATTGTCCAGAGACACACTGATGGCTGCCTGGCTGGTGAAGGCCACGTCAGCCTGGGAGAGTTCGATGAAGGCCTCCTGTATGACCGACTCAGACAAATCTGAAGCATAGGATGACACCACCTCCTCTTCTTCATTGTCATCATCCTCATCAGCCTCTCCTCTCCCATGGCCAAAGGACCAGTCACTAAGAGTGAGGGGGGTCGAGGGGTGGGAGAACTGACACACCTCCATGATGCCCTCAAACACCAGTTCTTCGGCCAGGTCTGCAGCAAACTGTGACACAGTGCTGTTGAAGATTTGCTTTTTGACAGTGAGGAACTCCTTGAGTGCTCCGGACACAGCCTCGCCGACCAAGAAGCCGGCCAGGCCACTGATGGCCCGCTCCTTCAGCATGTAGGCGCGTCGCATGCCGATCTCATGGAAAGCCATCTGAAAAACGGAGGAGGTGAGTCTGGCAGCCAGGTGGCAGAGTGTGGTAGTACACTGGGACACGCCCTTCTGGAGGTCACGTAGGGCGCTACCCAGGCTCATCTCCACCAAGTCTGTGGCCAACCGCTGGATACCGTCTTTCAGGGACTGGGGCCTCTGCTGTAGCTTGTCCACCGTCACAGCCTCCTGGATCTCTGAGAGCTTCATCAGGTGGCCAGAGGGGTTCTGGAATTCTTTGTGACAGACGCAGCTCAGGTTTTTGTTGTCCGATATGTCAACCGGAGACTGGTAGCCACACACCGAGCCCAGGATCTCTCTTGACAGACTGCTGGCAAAGTCTGAATAAGTCTTATAGAGTGAGCAAAGGTCATGGGGCTTGCGCAGCTCTGATACATCTCCCTCTGACTTCCAAAAATACTCCAGTGGTCCTCCGGAGTCCCCCAGAGGACTGAAGGCAGAGGAGCTGACAGGGCTGAACAGCGGACCTCCATTCTCCCCACAGGATGTCCGCGCGGGACGGGGAGAGTCGGGCACTTCTGAGTTGGGGGAGTAGGGGGATCCGGGTTTCAGAGGTGTAGGCTTTTTCACATTGGCAGGAAGAGGGGGCTGGTCAAAGCGCTGCAGGTTCCTCCCCTTGGTGGAGCATCCTCGAGACACATATTTGGAACCACCAGAAGGCTCAGAAGGCTTCTTCTGGCTCTGGTTGGAGGTGTTCACAAGGTCCAGAGGCAGGGTGAGGGTGCAGCTGTCAGAGCTCAGCTCATCTAGCTCCTCAAATTGGTCAAAACTGTCAAAGAACTCACTGACTTCGGAGTCTGAGTCCTCCACAGGCTCCCTAGGTCCCCCAGGCACCTGGGGGATGTCCAACTTGGCCAGCAGACTCTTTTGGTAGCCCACCTCATCCAGGAAGATGATGGGGCTGGGGCTGGAGCCATCCGAGTCATCTGATTCACTCAAGTTGGTGGAGGTGGCTGGGAGTTGGGTTCCGGGGTTGTAGTGGGTCCACTGGGACTCAGCGGCTGACGGCTTCTGCACCGTGATGGACACCTCAGGGCCAGACTGTTCGGTGGCGGGCCGCTTGGCGGAAGAGCTGATGATCACACGGGATCCTGTCAGGTCTGTTCTTCTTTTGTGGGCCGGAACTGTCTGGGATGCCACATCGCGTTTTGAGCCGTGGGGACACAGAGCTGCTGCAGAAACACATACCATATACCATTTTATATGGCTAGTATACACTAATAAAAACACACACACACACACACACTACTGTGACTAAAACATGTTAACTGTGACAACTTACAAATGTAATTAGTCCTTGTAACTAGCACATTTGACAGGAGCATGGAGGTTTAGGTAACACACCAGGCGTACAGCAGTACTCTCTAGGGTCCTCTTCCTCCAGATGCTCCAGCGCCGTCACAAAGTCGTCCTCTATGGACGATACCGACCGGTTGGTGTCCTCTTCCTCCGCCTGGTTGGATTCCGTCCTGCTCTTGTGGAGGGCCTGCTGCTCTAGGGTGTAGCGGATCCCGGCTGCGTAGCGCCCCAGCAAGCCAAGAAGACAGGCTGTGGTGGCCTGAGGACAGGGCCCAGAGACAGGCCGGTGTCTCAGCACACACACCACCCTCAGCCAGCACTGAGCAGAGACAGGAAACCACATGTTAGGCTGTATTCCTCCTGCAGAGCACTAGAGCATGCAGCACAAAGACAACCTAACCGCTAGACAAATTGCCAACATCTTCCCCGAGCACCGTGGGACCACACACACACACACACACACGTCTTTTCCTGGGTTCCTCCAACACAGACGCAGATAGATGATGGTAAACCGGTTCATTGTACAGATGCGGTAGTATATATGATCGTATCATTAATATGATCATATATTATATATTATATATCCTGAACCTTTGTGAGCGATTCTAATGACATTATCAATTAGATCATATATATTATATATTAGATCTCCTGGACATTAGTGAGGGATTCTAATGACATATTATTAATTAGACCTCCAATAGGATCAGCTGTGGCAGTACTACAGTGATCGCTTTATGTTTTCTAGTCCCTTCCAGTCGCTGGACTCCATGTCACGTTACTCCATGTCACATTATGTGACTAGTGTTTAGCTCCCTTCCAGTCGCTGGACTCCATGTCAGTTTGTGCCGGTTCCACCGGTCCGGCTGTTTCCCGTTGGGACCCCGCGCCCAGAAACATGATTGGTCGAAACTAATTTGAAGTGAAAGAAAGTGAAATGCCCCTTTCACACAGATAACAGCTTGTCTGCCATCAGATGTAGATGATCATCTAGAGGCCATGTTGCTACCTGTGATGCTAGCTCCTTCCCCTCGCCAGGCCGCCGGGAGTCCCTGAGCAGCAGAACCTCGTCGTTGCCGAGGCTGTGGGTGTGCAGGGATCTCAGCAGCTCACACAACTCCCCAGGGGGCAGCCAGGACAGAGACTGGAGACCACACCACAGCCACCAGTTAGCAACAATTTACCATCTGAATAACCATCAGGCCTCATGTACGATATGAATATATTACATATCCAACATGCTGATGACCATGTGGATAGCTTGATATGCACACATAATAAATATAACAGGGTATAATTAACAGTGTTTCTGTTTTACTTGCATGCCCCTCTCACTTAATTTCCTACTAACACCCTTTGCTCTCCAGGTACTTTTGGACTAAAGTCAATATGGAACAGTCTCTTTGCAGCCATCAATTCATTTATATTTAGAATAAATATGAATTGAAAAATATGCCCAATTGCTTCTTGTGCAACTATGTGGGCCAGATAAATAGCAGTAAATGGTAATGGTTGGTTTGTCCCCAGTTCCTGTGTGGACAGTATGAATGATATGTCCTCGTTATATTATACTTCATTGTGGCTCATATTCAGGAAGGCCAACTCACCTGTCGAGAGGCATCCTTCCCTTCACTGATGCCAGGAAGACACACAAAATGGATCTGAAAGAAGAGTCCAATGACGTGAGTGTCCTGCGCACCTCAGTGAGTTCAGAAGGTCCACCGTGTGTTGAACACCAACCTGAGTTAGCCTGAGTGAGTCTCCTCTTGGCAGCTCCACACTCACACAGCACAACGCCTTCTGGCTCCTCAGGAGAGCGCAGTGAGGAGACATCAGCTGGGCCACGCCCACCACCGGGGCCACACCCACTACCTGCACCACAAACCACCACACTTCAAACTATTGGCTTCCTCCAAAGCAAAAGAGACTGGGTTTCATTTCAACACGGCGGCAAGCCCTTGGAAGCTAAGATCATTAGTTCAGATAGAGAGAGATGCAGTTCAGATAGAGAGAGATGCAGTTCAGATAGAGATGTAATTCAGATAACAGACCTCTTTTCTAATGGATGCCCTGCTCCTCAGTGACGCTCCTCGAATGCGGGCGCAGGCATCCATGGCAACGGGGGACGGCTACCTGGCCGCTCACCTGCACAGTCGCAAGTCTGGAAGGAGGGAGGAGAGGAGAATAAAGGGAGAGAGAGTGCGTTAGTGTGATTACACTGTGACTCTGAGAGTGTGTGACTACCGCAATAGAATATCTTACTGCAGGCAAAAAACAAAAACAGTCACACAGACTCATGAGTATTACAGAAAAATATTTTCAACTAAGAGCAGGAACTGCAGTGTGTTGCTCATACAAAGGATCTAGTCCTTTCATAACCATCCTGTTCCTAACAGATAACCCTAAAGCATTGTGCAGGCCTGGCCCGGGGTGAAAACACAAATCAAAGCAGTTTCAGTAGGGAACCCAAGAGGTGTCCAAGCTTCGTCCTAACACCAGCTGACCTTGGGAGTCTGGACAAGGTGGGCGTTCTAACTGAACAGGCCTTCCTACACCCTGAGAAACACGACTCAGGAGGAAGAAAGAAGTACCAACTAGCTTCCTGCTCAGCCGCTCTAGACTACTCCTACTTCTCACGCTGCTTTGGTGGTCTGTTGAAAAGCAACATGCTGCCTGACTTCAGCCATGTGGCGCATCCCCGTCATCGTGGGGAAAGCAGTCACAATGACGTCTATTATTGCTGTGACCAAGAGCAGGGGAATAACAACAACTCTCTGAACATGTACTTTTCGTTGCCTGTGGTGTTTTATGTTGACCCTGGTAGCTCCGGAAATGTTAACTGCTTCTAAACACAGCCTTGATATCCAAAACCATGTGTTTGTTCATATTTATTTTGCCAAATAATCTACTTGTTACAGACTTGTAATTGAACATACTACTGCTTACCTGTTTGACAGTATTGTGTAGTCTAGCATAGTACAGGTCTCGGGACCTAGATCTATCATCTGACGGCATATCTGGGCGAGTACTGAAGACCTGTGGTAACCAGCTAGCTTCAGTGTTCACCACAATATTTAACCTATCCCTGGCTCCGTCCATGTTCCCAGCCTGCTTCAAGTGGTCCACAATTGTCCCTATGCCAAAGACTGCCTCTCCAGCATGCCTGGATGACTACCAACCAGTGGCTCTCACCTTGCACTACACTCTCCACCCTGCAGGACCTGTACTCCAGGAGGGGTCGAACCAGAGCCAGCAGGATCATGAAGGATCCTCACCACTCCAACAACAAACTGTTTCAACTGCTGCGGTCAGGCAAGCGCCTCGGTAGTCACGCTGCTAGAACAGAGAGTCGAAAATTGAGCTTCTTTCCGCAGGCCATCAGGACTGTGAACTCTGACCTCACCAAGCCCCCCCGAATGCCCCTCCCATGCACACACTCACATACACACATGCACACAGGACTGTGAACTCTGATCTCACCAGGGCCCCCCACTGCCCCTCCCATGCACACACATATACACATAGTTAGTACACAGTCCATGCACTCATGCAGTTTCACCACATAACTTATGACATGCATGCAGACGTACATGGTCTGTACTCACTGTTATATTTTTTCATATTTTGTACATTGTTATACTGTCTTTTATATATTTTTTATATTTGTGTTGCTCTTTTTTAACTGTGAATATTGTACATATTCTGATTCTGATCCTCCAATTTGTGTTACCTGTATTATTCTTTTGCACATTCCGCTGAGCATCCCACATTCACTGCACGTCCTACGTGACAAATAAAGTTCTTGAATTTTTCATCTTGTACTCTTGTTATTATTCATATATTCTTAGATGTTGGTAATACACTCAGAATGGCACTTCTGTTCTTATACCTGCTGGTATGCAGTCTACCTAGCAATTATGAAACTACTAACCTTATAGTTATGAACGCTTGAAAACTGCTCTATTCTTAGCTTTATGTACCACAGTGATATATTGCTGCTCGTTCAACAAATGTACTCTTGAGTCGCTTTCGATAAAAGCGTCTGCCAAATGCCCTAAATGTAAATGTTTATGTTCATCAGTACTTCAACACCAGATACCTCGTGCTGAACATCTGCAGTATTATAGATATTATCGTACATATAGAATGGCATAGAGGTTTACCAGACCATGTTCTGGTCACATTTAATATTGTTTGATCCAACTGGTTGTGATATTATAATATAACCATATGCTCATAATAATATTAGCAGTAGAGCTGCAGCTGTTTAATTCCAACAACGACGTGTGTCGGCAGCCATCAGATAGCAGTCGGTTGATCACGAATACGTGCTATATATATATATACATGTACATATGTGTATATACATATATATAATACATATATCCTGGTGGTTGTTGATGAGCTGCCAGTCATCTGGTTAGCAGCAGCAGCTAAAGCCTGAGTTAGCTAGCGCTAAGCTAGCTGACGCTAGTTAGCATTAAAGCAACTGATCGATAACTAATCACTCGATATTGGTATCGATTAGATATTAGATATTAGTTTTACCTCCCGGTTCTGTTGCGCTCTAACAGCACGGAGACAGGAGCCGATGGGCGGTCCGGTCTGGGGTAGTCCTTCTGAACCCCTGATGGGCGATCCGGTCCGATGGGCTCCTTCTGAACCCCTGATGGGCGGTCCGGTGTGAGGTGGTCCTTCTGAACCCGTCCGGTCCGAAGTGGTCCTTCTGAGCCACCGAAGGTTCAATATGCACCTCATGATACTAACGATATCCATACAATAGCTATATACACTCTTATTTTTGGTTATGTCACTAACAAAACAACCATTCTTTTGATCTTCTAGATGGCACGACTTATGACTTATGACAGGCTTTAGATTTATGTTCGAGCCATCACAGATGAGTTTATGATTGGCTGCATACATAATAATACATAACACAGTACACAGAAGTCGACGCCCGGGGGTGGACCACGGGAGTAAGCCCCCTGTGGCCGCTGGGGGTACGTCCCTTGGGGGCAAAAGGATTACGGGGGACATGGCGTATGTTATGTCGTGTATTAAGGTATAATATAGTGATATTGTGGAGATTCGTTAACAGGAAGATAAGTTCAGTAAAACAAACGCAAACCATTAAATGGAGAAGTTGGAGAAAAGGGACTGTGTTGATGGAGGTAGCGACACAGCTGTGTCTCACATCCCATCATACAGCTGTTTGTACAGCATCACTTCACTGTAGATAATGTATAGAAGTTGTGTGTTGACTCAGTGGATTGGTTATCAAACTAGCAACTGGTTGTTAGTCTGACCGATTCTGTTAACTAAATCATAAAGTACAAACATCAGTAGTACATTATATAATTTTATATTAGTTCATAAATAATATACTTACCTACTATACCACATATTAATTACCTTTTTTCTTTCTTTTTTTTTAAAACATCATTAGTTATACATGTTTTAAGTTTGTAGAAAGTGTTTCTTATGAATGTAAAACGCAAAATACGCACAAACATATATTAGTAGAATATACCAACCTTTATGCAAATCAAGTAAGCACAAAGCCTTGTATATTTAGTCTGTTTTATTGAAGAATTGATATATGAACCCTTTTTAAGGCATAAATTGTAAAAGCTGGACAGTTTATTTACTCAGAATACAAAAATACAATTAATCTCAGTGACTCCAAAGTGTAATAAATAGTTAACCATGAAAACAGTCACTTAGTCATAAAAATTACCAACTACTTTACTTACTTACTTTACCAAAGTCAACCAGATATTAATATTAATATAGGTGACAACTGTAACATTATATTCCAAATGTGAAAACACAATACATATATCATATAACCTTAGGCAATAAATATGCAAATATTGTTTATACCTATAGAAATGTTAAATTAAAACTGTGCCATAGTATGCTAATGTAAACAAATGAAACACATATCTCGGCATCATGGAAAACCAGGAACCATGTCAGAGACTCCAGGTTGTCTTAACAAACTGTTGCTTCTGGGATTGTCTTTTTCCTTGGATTATGAAAACCAGGCAGTTTGCAGCATGTATTTACAGACCGATGGGCCTCTTCCACTGTGCACGAACACCCTGACTCCTGTCGTCTGAGTCAGAACATGTCGGGATTCATAGAAATGGCAGCCATTTTGGACATTAGAAACAAGCAGAGAACGCAGCAGATCGGACCAACCTGTAAATCAAGATCAAATACACATTGAACACCAAATGACTGACCGTGGTGGAGATGAGTGCAATCAACTCAAAGATGCTGAACGTCATGAGCAAGGAACAAGGAGGTTTGAGCCAGGCCTAATGCTCTGACACAACAAGGCCTCTGTGACATAGACTCTGGACCCTACAACTGGACTAAAGTGCACTTTAATCCTTAGAGACTACTGGAATAGGATGTTGGAGAGGCATGGAATTACTCCTATACTCCAATGATATATATTGAATTAGAATCTTCTGAATATGAGTCGAAGGCATCGTCTGTATGTCCATGAGTTCAGGATTTGAATGAAGAAGAAAAAAAGACACTTGAACGAGTAAATGAAAGGCATTCAGGTTTGTTGTGTCGTGAAGATTAAAGTTTGAAACAGTTAGTATCTATAGATAGATTAGGGCTACTATCTATAGATTAGGGCAAGTATCTATAGATAGATTAGGGCTACTATGTATAGATAGATTAGGGCTCGTATCTATCAGCCCTGATGCATGTCCTCGGAAGCAACGTAAAAAGAAGAGAGCGCATTGGGAGCACTTTAGAGTCATATGTCGCCCTCTGGTGGAAGATCTAGTACGATGCTGCAGTTTAATCTGTCACATCCTAATAGGACTTGATTATATATTGAATGGTTTAGCTGCCTTTTGCTACATTTCAGGAATAATTACGGAAAGGAACACTTCTCTGTGTAATCTTCTAGTGTAACCTTCACATGATATCATTATGCAGGAAGCACTTTGGGCAAATCTTGATATTAAAACGCAAAGGGGATATTAAATATTGCTCTGGAAGGGCCAGTTGAAGAAACCAACAAGACCACAAACATAACATGAACAAATCATTGCAAAATAAATGAAACGTGGAAAAATTCAAACTGATAGCAATGATACATTTTACCATCGTCACTGGTAACAAAGAACACACACACACACACACACAGAGCGAGAGAAAAAGAGAGAGACAGAGAGACAGACACACACACACAATACACAGTGAAATGAAAGCACACAGTGACGTCTGCCTGTTGTCGTCAGTCATAGATGTGGCTGTGATGCCATGAATCACATGACATCACAGCCATGAAGGAGAGTCACTTTGGAAGCACAGAGGAACGTGACTACAATCTAACGAGCTTCTGGAAGCATCTCGGAGTGTCTATGGGGCTTCAATCTAACACAGGAGATATATAATATTGCACCGCCATTAGAATACAACAGCATTGTCATGCTGTTAAAAAATTAAGACAAAACCTAAACATGAATAATCCACAAAATGATGTCATGGTGCAAGATACATGTTCAACATGATGTTGTTGACTGCATTCAGTGCCTTCTAATAGGCTTTCAACTACAACACTTACAGTGTTTGCATACACCAGTAAACTGTCCGTACAGTGCGTGCATATATATATATATATATATATATATATATACTGCATATACATATATATATATATATACAGACTTCAAATCACATATACAAATATACCCTGTAATGCTTTCAATCTACAGACAAAATGTATATTAACATCTCGCTAGTAATTAAAGGAACATAGAAGGAAAAAAGCTGAATTAAGTCTCAAGTCAACTGCTCTCACATCACATACTGAAATCACGTACTCTTCTTTCCACTGAGTGTAAGCACAGATACGAGAAAACATAAACAAGCTAAACACAGAACTGTTGCAACTGATATTAACTGATAAAAAACATAACTGATAACTGATCATTAACGTTATAAACTGATAACTGACCGTTATAACTGATAACTGATAAAAGCCGTTAACTGATAACTGTCAAAATGAGGGTTTTGCAGTTGCTCAATATGCGAGGCCATTTGAAAAGTGCCTTTACAGTTCTAGCATGATGAAATCCCTCCACTATAAAGTGGGTGAGTCCCCTCCACCCAGCTGCATGGGCTCCACCTGACGGAGCAGTGTGACATGCATTATCCCGGGTGTAAAATGCACCCGGGCGTAGAATGCAGCTAGCAAGCTGGAGAACTGCTTGCTAGCTGCTTGCTATCCCAGACATTCACTTTGGTTCAGGTTTCAAGTCCTTAGTTTCATACCTCATCAATGCATTGTTTTGTCAATAAACCTCATGGTTTCTATGGATAAAGCACATTTTACACTAGAATTGAAGAATATGGCACTTGGACAACTACTTTGACACCAACTTATCATGCAAATAAAATGAATGTGAAAAACCAGAAAAGCTAAACAAAAGCCATATGCTTTCAGTAGTAACAAACATCATTGAAATACTTCTAATCATAAAAAACTTGTTCAAGTGTTATTATTGTACACACACACACACACACACACGCGCGCAATTAAAAAAAACACTAATCATGCAAATAAACATATCTATAGTTGAGTAAGCATGTCATGACAGCATGTCACCAGGGTAACCAAACGGCAAGATCAAATCCTAGTGACGGCTTCATCCTCGTCATTGCAATCACCTTTTACTATTGGCCGATATAAGACAACTATAGCTGCAATGCAAAAACACAGCCTACTTTTAACACATTTAAGGACGTGTTTGAACAGAGAGGTTACTGTCACTGCCGTTTGGATTCTGTGTTGGTTTACCCAAATAAACCCATTTCCGTCTGGTTTGCGCTGGTTCCACTGATGAACGAAGCATCCTACCAGCCTCGAGGGAGAAGCTACTGGGCTAACAGCACCCAGCAGCACCTTGAAGCCCCCTCAGCCCGCGGGGCTCTTCCGGGAAGGACCAGTTCCTGCTGCTACGCTGTGGGGCCCCTGCAACCTGAAGACTAATGTCGTATGAACCGGGATTGGAAAGGTCAGTGAAAATGGCTTTTTCTTTTTTTCGTCATTTTTTTTGGCACAAAGTGTCAATTAACATACGTAACTCTGGATGTCACATGACTCTGTCTCTGGCCCCCTCCCGCACCTGGACTTCTGT
>OMOU01036677.1:1481-15941 GCA_900312585.1 Malacocephalus occidentalis
TATCTTCCCCCCCCTGCTTGCCTTTAGTTTCCCCTTGTCTTTCATGTGTTCTGTTCCCGTCTGCCATTTTTGTAATTGTCTGTCATTTTTATAGTCTGTGTCTGTTCTGTTCCCCTGCCCTTGATTGTTGTCAGCTGTTGTCACTTCCCTCATTAGTCTCGACTCTGACTCCTGTGACGACTCTGACGCCTGCGACTAGGGTCCCGACGACCCTGCCTGCGACCGCGCCGACTGCCACTCTGACTCTGACTTTGCTTCTGACTCTGCCTGTGACTCTGCCTCCTGTGACAACTCTGCCTGTGATCACAGCGACTACCCCGCCTGTGGCACCGACTGCGCTTCCGACTCTGCCTCTGCCTCTGCCTGTGGCTCCGACGACTACTACCCCAATGACTCTGCCTGCGACAGCCCCCTCTGGCGCCGCCCCAACGACCCCGCCTGCGGTCGGGGCACCTCCGGTGTCTCTGCCTCCAGATCCCCCAGGGTGTCCGTCCGAGGACCCCTGCTCGGGCTTTTCCCTGCCTCCGGGCCGTCCACCAGAACTTCCGCCTGCTAACCTGCTACCCTGCCAGCCTGTTACCTGTCCGCCTGTTACCTGCCTGCCTGTTAGCTGCTAACCCGCTACCCTGTTACCTGCCTGTCCCACCATTTATGAAATATAATTTTTTGGTTACGCATGCTGTCTGCATTGGGGTTCTTTCCCCACCTACACCTTGCCAACCGGCTCTACGGCCGTGACATTGACATGTTGCGCAATGACATGGATTCTTGAGGTGGATGCCAAACTGCCTGGTTCTACTTCCAGCAAAACTGCGTGAAATTAAATGACTAATTGGTAAATACATAAAATCTGTCGGTGGTGTGTACAAGAGCCAAGGTGGTTGTGAAAATGAGCATAGAAGTGTTCAAAAGTCAAACCCCCCTTTTAAGCTTAGGCCTGGGCCTATATCATATACCGTACATATACCGTACACACAACATATTGACCACTGTATGTATTCTATTTAATACAAATGTCAACATTACATAACTTACTTGACAATATAGATAATTAAATGTGTCATTTTATCCAAAGCATCTTGCCATGAAATACAGGTATATGCGGGCCATGAGGGGCAGGTAGGGGTTAGGGATCCTACTAGAGAACCTACCTGTGGACCGGGAGACAACCTACTATCCTGCTCCCAGGACGCTATATACTGCAATACCATGAGACTGAACATGTTGGCTTGTTCTTCTCATTACAGATGTGAATCTGTGGGACTGGAACAGATACGACCAGGAAGTGATTCAACTGATTCAGAATGTGCAGAACTTTCCAATATAATCACTATGGTAATAAGTATACTTCTATGGACAGCAGCAGCAATAGTCCTACTGGCAATGGGATTCAAATTAATGGTGATGGTTCTGAAACATAAAAGACGTAAGCATTACATAACCCACAGTTCATGATTACTGAATGATAGTCACTGCTGTTCCAACGTGTTACTGTATTGTTTACCTCAATATAGTACAGACAACTTCAATCAATTTGTTACCAACAGGTAAGTGTTATTACTTCATGTACTACTGGAGTGTGTGTGGAACTATACGAGGAGAAGACAAACCAAAACAATGTCATAGCATACACGGCTCTACATCTCGACATCCAAAGTCCCTTGTACAGTCTATCTGCGTTACATGCACACGGCATTTTCTACTGGCATTTTACTGTTGTAGAGCTAGCGGGATACACTTCTAAACAACTCGAGACATTTTGGAACGTAAGGCATGACTGGCTAGTAAGGGCAGGGTATTAAGTCATTCGCCTGTGTTGTTGCGTATAAAAACACGAGAATGCCAAGTCTGCAGGTTAAAATTATAGAATGTATTTCTAAGACTGTTACTCTAAAAAAGGAGGGTTGAGAAGCGATGCATCGGGAGACTCTACTTCACACACAGGGTGCTATGCAGAAAGTGTCAACGAACTAAAGTCCGTCAGCCCAGTTATAGTGTTTGTGTCACGTGACTTCTATTACCTATCTGACCGTTTGACCATCACTACACTGTCATCTTGGTCTGACCATTTGTGAAGAAAACATAATCTCCGTTGAGCCAACACAGACATCCTGTCACGTCATACTTCCTCATGACCAGCACCCTCTGTCCGAGATGTACTCCTTCCTCAACCAAACTGTCATCTCAACCTGACTTTGCGTGAGCAATTTAACAACAGGGTCAATACTGGGTCAATTCAGGGCCAATGCATCTGATCACTTTACATTATTTTTCCTCAACACCTGTTGTCTCGAATTAGGAATATTGACCAAACAATAGTGTTGAGTGTACCGCGCCACACCGATGTAATTCAGAGCGTGAATATCTATTGAATAAATATGTAAATATTCTCTGAAGTAATACATCGGAATAATAGTCAAAACAAGTTCCAACTATCAACATGATCGCCGAATTGTGTGGGGGCGGGAGAGGGTCCGAACTGGGTCTCGATCCCCATCATCATGTCATGTCCTGGAGTTGCCCAGTGTATGGGGCACACAACAAACATACTCATTCTGTGGCGCTTAAACATTATTGTGGAGAAAGTCTGTAATTTTAATCCATTCATATTTAAATAGGTAAAGTGCGTTGATGTCACAGTATCTCTCTATTCAGACTTTTTTGTAAATCTGTGTGTAAATAAGTGTTTAGCCAAAATTTCAGTGGTGTTTGTTTATTTATTTATTTATTTATTTTGGCCACCCATGACTCTCTTCTGCCTCCTCTTCCAGAAGATGAATCCAAAGGCCTTACCACACTAACCCACAAGCCGCAAGAAGATGGAGACAAAGGGGTGAACGCTCATGCCAACTCTGAAGAACTCTGGTCCGCTTGAAAATGCGGGTCTCGGTTCGCTTCAGGTGTGAACGCGATCCGAACCAACTACAGGAAGGGAGTACATTGTGGATGCTGTGTGTGTTCGTCTTTCTATCTGTGTGTGTCTGCTAAGTAGAGTCCTGCATCGGGTCGGGTAATCCGCAAAATAAGCGCTTTGCGGGTGGTATTTTGTCGTATTTTTTCCGGGGTCCGATTGCGTTATATATTATATAGATTTTATATTTATATGTCAAGGTTGTTTTCGAGGGGCGGATGCCCATTCATTGATACACGCTATATTATTAGTCTACAATCTATGTAGCGTGGGCTACAAATGATGTGACTGTACCATATGAATACTACATTAAACTAACAAAAATATACGGGGGCTAAAGGGGCTGTCACCAAAGCTAGATGGGCCCTGCTATGGCCTTAAACTAATTCAATGTCAACAGTCCTGGTCTAAATAAAGGGGAACCTTAACAACAGTTTAATCAGAATAAACAAACACAATAAACAAACACAATCTAAGCCTGTACTAAATATATATATATAAATATATATACATTTTCTATCTACGGATACGAACTTGTTGAGGCCTGTTGGAGCTCTGACGGGGGAATTGTCCGAATTGCTGAGGGTGGGGGGGGATTAGCCATGCACCTCGTGGCGTTCTACTTCCGACTAAATCATGATCATTGAATACTACGACACTGGACTTTTCTTGGTCTACCTATCAATATATTGTGTCATGTAGCGCCCTCGCACATATTACGTGGCTCACTTATCTTTTACTTACAAGACCCTGCATGGGTCCGGACCATCGCACCTGAAGGACCTTATTGTTCCCTATTGTCCTTCTAGGGCTGGCCTTCTATCAATTCCAAATTGAATAGAAAATCAGTAGGAAACAGGGCGTTCTCGTATCAAGCGCCCTATCCGTGGAACAGTTTGCCACCTGTAAGCAGGGAGGCGGACTCTGCTGATATATTTGAGGCCAGACTTAAAACCCACCTATTTTCCCTCGCTTTTGGCTGCTAGGAGTGCCCCTCAGCTCCAATTACAGCTAAATCATTTACGCTGTCAGCGCTAGCCGGCTAGCCGACAGGTATTAGGGTAGAGGTCTTTACTCCCCATCTAACCATCATGTCTCCCATTCATAGGGTGCTGCTGCTACCATGACTGGACTCCTGGCCACGCCACCTGACGGCTACCAGCTTTCTCTTCAGCCAGCATCATCACAAACATTACTATTTGCAGTACTATCTGTACTGTGTTACTTAAAACGTATGCTTTGCTACCCCCTCTTTTTTTTCATCCCGTTTGACAACCATTGCACTCCGAACCGTCCCTGGAAGGAGGGATCCCACACTCTGCGTTCCTTTTCGAGATTTCTTCCCTCCGTTAATGAAGGGAGTCGTTTCTTGGGCTCGAGGGTGTCATCATGATCACTTTTCTAATATGGCCTGTAAAGCCTTTTGAGACTGTAATACAGTCTATAATTCAGGCAAGTAATACAGGCTATACAAATAAAATTGACTTGACTGACTTGACTTGAAAGTCCGTCCGGCACTCGCAGCCTCGCACCGGAGCTCTCCCGCGCTCATGTATGAACAATATGAAAAAACCAAACCATATAAAGAAAATACTACATCAAAAAAGGGGGGGTATTCTATGGGCAGGGGTATTCCCTAACTTCTCTATTAACGAAATATGAACTACGCTGTCAAACTAAATCAAAATCTGATCTTTCACAACAATCTATATTATTCAATGGAATGGACGGCTTCATTAGGCTACATTGTTTTTAAAATATTATTTATATATATTATTGATTAAGCCTAAACGAATTATTAAAACAAACGTTTCAAATGATTCCATCCACGCGTTTTGAGGCAAATACATGGGTGATCATTATGAGACACTTTCACTTCGCGTCCAGGGAGAGACATCCGGCCCGGGCCACAGGCTCCCTCAAATGAAACTGCTCCGAATCGGACCGAGTCTACCGAACTATAGGTGTGAAACACATTTCGCACAGTCATCGTTTACACACAGCTCAAAATGATTCAAACTTGTTTCTAATGATGTCAACCTGGGCAACATGATTATGGTGTGCATGGAATGACTGAGGGAAGCAAATAGTACAGCCCAATGTGACCTGATGTTTATTTAGTCTATTTTTTTACGGGTGACATGGCACGGAGGGAGAATGGCACACCCAGTACAAGCTAGAACCGCCACTGACCTCGTCAAGTTGATGACAATGTTAGTTCAAGTCAATTTTATTTCGATATCCCTTAATCACAGTTAATCACAGATGCTGTCACAGATATGATTATGGGTCATGTGATTATATAGCGATTGCTTGATTTGGCCAGAAGAGTCAGGGGTTTCGTGAATGAAGTTTGAATTTTGTGCTTTGTGTTTGAAGTTTGTGAGTTACGAGAAACGGTTACAAAAAATTGCAATGTGAATTGTAAAAAAAAAGTACTTTTTTTGCTTAACGAGAATAGCAATATGTGTTGTGATTGTTGGTTACTCATAGGAAACGTGATAGGAGGATAGGACATGTTTCCTATCACTGATTCTTCAAACTATGTACATTGTGTATAATGCACAATGTAAAGACATTTGAAATTTGAAAATAATGACATTTGAATAATGACATTTGAAAATAATTATGAACCTACAATAAAAAATTTGCAAAAATATTTTTTGTTAACTATATATGGCCTGCGTGCAATTTATGAATATCTAAATATATTTTTCTATTTCCTTCAGTCAAGTGAAAATAGTGGATAGTGAAATATAGGTCCACTTATTCTTCAGTGGATTGATGATCATACAAAAAAGAACCTTTCAAAAGTAAATTTTATTGATTTTAGATGAGGATCAACTGGCCAGATTGATGTCAGTGTTGATGTAAGGTTCTCTTCGGGCCAGACGTCCCCTCAGTGTCACGGAGGCTGCAGCCTGGACGTTAGGACGCAGCTTGACGCAGTGACCCACGGTCGTGCAGGGACCTCTGGTGGTGAAGTGTTATGTTATGGATTGTAACCGCACCCCAGTTTCGGTTTCGGTTTGGTGACGCAGTTTTAAATATAAAACAGGAAATGGAATCACTTTCCCATGTTATAACTGGCAACCTTTAGTGCCTTGAGTCGTAATAATGACCGCTATGAAACACAACTGCTACACAGTGTTGGCCATTGTAAGTTTTTACGGCAACGATAACGTACGTATTTGTAGGTAACTTGTACATTGCGGTGGTGGGGTACGGTACGCCGGCAGGACGCTAATTAAACGCCCCGTGGAAGACGTAGCAACGAGAGGATTGGGACAGAGGGAGAGGATCACACGGTGAACGCGCGGAGTTGGCAACAGGAGTGAACATTTCCGACGCCGTTCTGAGTCAAGTAAGGCAGGCTAAATTAAACTTTACATTGAAAGTGCATTTGTTATTCATTGAAAAAATAAAAAAGTTACTGTAGATGTAGTAACAACTACAAAATATTAGTTAATTATTCGTTAATATTAGTTAATATTAGTTAATTAGTATTAGTACTAAATAGTATTGATTCACACAAAATTCGGATGTGCTGAGTTGAGTGAATTGTGAAGTTGTCTCCTGCTCGAATGACAGACGACACAAAACATTGTGTTTTTGATCAATATTCATATATTCTATTAGAGGGGTAAAGGAAACGTTATTATATTTTATCTTGCATAGGGGCACTTTGGCATTTTGTTTCCAACATGGGAATACCAGGGGGGCGATTGGCCTGAGTCCACCAGTATGACAGCCATCATTCGATTATATTAGATTCAACTTATACTGTATTAGTGCAGTGGTGTACTGGACCGTTTGATGCACCGTCAAAAAGTGCTTTTAAGCGGCTCTGTGTGTGTCTTTACTCTGTGTGCTCCCGATGCGCTTCACGCATAATGCAACATAGTTAATACACGCGTAGCGCGTAGCAGTCGGACAAGGAAAGCCACGGACAATAACATGTCAAAAAGTAAAGCAGGGCCGAAAAACGTAGAGAGGCATTGAGGCACAGACTCTGAGGTGTAAAAAGAGGAAAGATTGTTTGGGCACCAGCCTCCTCGAGTAGCCAGCAACGCTCTTGTTCAGGGAGTCGCGGAACACGCAGGCAGCCCGCGCAGTGCGTTAGGAAAGACAGGAACGTTTTGGAGCATTTTTGGACGGTCCACCGGCTTAACGTTTGATTATTTAATTTGGCTTGTTTGAAAATAAGTAAAATACCTCAGTGTCCAAGTTTGTTATATATTTTTGTAATTGAATAAAAACAGTGTCCATGTTTATATTTGAGGAAATCATCATTATTTTAGGATCTTTTCAATAGTTTTCAGTAAAGAAGAATGGAATAATTTCTGAATAATTTATAGATCGGCCTAATATAAGAAATAACGTTTACTAGCAAATGGTTGCTGTAGTATAATCATAATTTACATGTCGGTATGTAAAATGTATGAATGTCATATGTCCTTTTTTATTTTTTTTATTTCAAGTCAATCTAAATGGCAATGATGACCTGGCAGCTCCTCGTGTTCATAAGACATTTAGTGCTGTTTAATTGCATAAGCAATCTTGCCATTGCATCAGCCAATTGTCCCCAGGAAGACTACAGAGCAGGGGGTGAATGTTGCCCTACATGTCCTCCTGGTAAGAACCAAATAGCAGTTGTCTAATTTAGCAGTTCTGTCTTATTAAAGAGGTTAGTTTGATGACATTCAATATTTTCCTTCCAACAGGAATGCAGGTTGAAGAGGACTGCACAGCCACAAGCATGACAAAGTGCAAAAAGTGCAATAACTATACCTTCCAAGAAGGGCGTAATGCACAGAAGCAGTGCTCTAGCTGTACAAAGTGTGACGCAGGTATTGATGGAAATGTCCCCCATATGTACTGTTGACAACATTGTGTTGTTGACTATACAACATTGATCGCCAGGTCTGAGGGTGAAGAAGCCGTGTACCACAACATCAGATGCTGTGTGTGAGATCCTGGAGGGATACTTCTGTGTTGAGCACAACAGAGGTGGATGTATGGCAGCTCAGAGACACCTGGTTTGTAGTCCTGGTCAACACATCGGTCAAAGAGGTTGGTGTCTTCCACGCACACATCTTGGTTAAATCACTGCATCCAAACATGCTACTTAACTTTGCTCTTTTAAAACGCTATCCAGTTTCAGTTTGCATTCCATACATTGTACAGTCTGGCAGGGATGTCACTGCCAGCAACTGTCTTTGAACCTGGCCGTGTAACAGTGAGGCAATGTGGTGACATTTGGCATAACCCATTTGGCTGTCCCGTAGTTTGTCAGATTGGATTGTGGGTTTGACACCATGTACGTACCGGTATATACTCCTGTCCACATGGGGATACGTTAACTTCAGGAAAACATTCTCTTTGAATGCATGCGATCACACAAATAGACGTTTACAACACAGTAATAAATGATGGATGAATTAACAATTGAAATGAGTGCGCTTCCTTTACCACAAGCCATGTCCACCTGCACGGTTGTTGGTTAAATTCACGTTTCGGCTTCATGATTGACTTCAAAATTGGCATCAGAATTGTTGGATTGCATCGTGAAATTGTGTCGTTCCCAACTGTCAATTTTTTACATTTGCACATTTCATTACAAATTCAACCATTCTCATTTGAAACAATGACTATAGTATTAATGGACACAGATATCAGTTGATTGTGTCTCAGCCAAATGGGCCTCCATCAGGATTCAATAGTCCTTTGAATATGTAACTGTGACATTGGCTGCGTTTCAATAGAGCATGAACATTTATACAGGAACAGCAGATAAAGACACAGAGTGCCTTCAGTGTCCTGACGGAACATTCTCAAATGGCACATCGACAGATTGCCAGCCCCACACAACGTAAGTGGAGATTACTAGGAGTAAATAGTGTGTGTGTGTGTGTGTGTGGGGGGGGGGGGGGTACAGTGCACACACATTCAATTATTTTCAGCTCATGATTTTTCCAAAAAGGTAAATATTTATAAAAGTTTCGATTTCCTGGTTTAAAATTAGATCATTTAATTTGTTTAATTAGTGAATATATCCGCAGTAAATCACGTGACCTCAGCAGCAGAAGTTGGTCTTCTTTGAAAATCATTGTGACCTCAGTGGAAAGTTAATTCGGTTAAAAGTCTTTCAATTTAATTCATGTCAGAATTGAAAGTAAAAAGTCGGCAGTTATTTAAAATGTTTTATGGGTTTAAATGAAATGTATTCATGAAATAACTTTTGATAAACAATG
This sequence comes from Malacocephalus occidentalis, assembly GCA_900312585.1. Taxonomy (NCBI): domain Eukaryota; kingdom Metazoa; phylum Chordata; class Actinopteri; order Gadiformes; family Macrouridae; genus Malacocephalus; species Malacocephalus occidentalis. The sequence goes on from OMOU01036677.1 coordinate 10,647, forward strand.
TAGCAAATGGTGTAAATGATACAACCACGATGACATGCACAAGCTCCTCCCCTCTGGAAGGAGCTTCCGGACTGCAGACCCAAACCACCCATCACAAGACTACTTCCCACTTCCAATAAAGCCCCTGAATTGTAGAAACTATAACAGTTTGTTGTCGTCGGTGAAGTTGTGTGTCTTGAGACCCCAAAGACGACACGACAATCAGAGACTTGAGCCCCACTCGAATAGCAGCCGCAGCTCCCAACACGTCCTAACAGCACCAGTGCTACCAAGTACAGAAGTGAATTCAAGCTCTGCGCACACACACACACACACACACATGCTGTCACCATTCATCATGCTGCCCATTGCCGTGCTGCTGACCTCTCATGTCCATGTCTTCTAGAAGCCGCTGCAGTGTACAGCAGTAGGGTGACTAAACACACGGTTGTCTTTTTATTTCAGTTGTGAATCTGTGGGACTGAAACAGATAAAAGCAGGAAGTGATTCTGCTGATTATGAGTGTGAAGTGGCTGGTCCATCCACTGAACACATCATGAAAGCAGTCGTAGCAGGGACACTCTTAATATTCATTTTCAGTCTGCCGTGTTTTGTTATTTTTCGTAATGTTTGACATTATGAAGGAGAAAATGCTGTTGGACATGCTATTCATATAGTGTATGTACGATTGTATATTGTTTATTGTGTTTGCTTATTGTGATTAAACTGTTTATTTAGTAAGACTGTTCACATTTAATTAGTTTAAGGCCATAGCAGGGCCCGCCTGGCATTGGTGACAGCCCCTTTAGTGTAGTTTACTTAGTTTCATTTAGTAGCACTATTATACAGTCATATCATTTGTAGCCCCGTCTACAGTATTTCAGGAAAACATTCAAATACACCTTCCCCTGTAATAAAATGGCCTCTGTGCAACCGTGTGACATATAGAAAAGAAGTGAAATGCACAATCTACAATTAAGTAAGTCTTCTTTTAATAAGTCTTTTTTTTCTATGTATGGTGTGTTGTATGTGGAATGCTAATACAATTAATTCTTACAGTATTAAATACATTTATAAAAGGTGTGTGTGTGTGTGTGTGTGTTCTTGGGACTGGCCTTTAGATTCCCTACCCACCAGGTCAGTTCTATGAATACTGACATTGCGTTTGCCATATTTCCCCTGCTACTCTCAAATATGTTTTGTGAAGTTTCCCAAAATCCACCAATATCTTGCACTGACTCAACTCACCTCATTCAAACCAAATGTCCTCCTTAACAAATACAACATTTCCACTGACATCGTTGTGGACACATAGGCGCCCAAGATGCCCCCAACACCAAGCTTTACATGGCCATTTGCCTCCTATTGCCGTGGTGGACACAATGTGGCATTTTGCTGTCAAAACATTGTGTTTAGGTCACTTAGTCCTGCGAGTGCTGAGTGGAGCTCAGGCAAATCATCTGCCGGAGAAACAGGTGTGTTTACACACCCATGGTCAAAATGAGTCTCGAATGTCCACCCAAAGGCAAATTCAACCAGCCACCTGATGTGTATGGATGGCCTGACACCTCCACACTGCCTCCACTCTGTTGAGATGCCATGGAAAGACTGTTTCACTGGCACACAGCACAATCTAGTAGAAATATGAATAGTGAACTAGGGCTCCCCCAATGGGAAGACACAAGGCCATGTTTTACATATCTAGTGCAAGGTGTGTGTGTGTTATTATGTGGGGCTGCGTTGGTGTGCTCTTAAATAGCATAACTAAACCAGTCACCAGTCAACCAGTCAAACCAATCACCTTCATTTTAAAATATTCTTTGAAAATGTGATGTTTTATGCCACATGTCCTTTTGTGTGTGTATATATATATATTCTGTTTGAACAGAACATGTCCCAGACCACCAGAAATAACCAATGAGTCACCCACCTCCAAACTCCAAGGGCAGTTGTGGGAATCACTGGATTAGAGATGGGTGAGAAGAGGACACCACTTCTACTATCACGGCACATCTGATCTCCTTTTACTGCGAGCAGACACTCTATGGTTGAAAGCAAAATATACAAAGCTCGTCATGCAAATATCGTCACCTTACATCAACAACCCGTGCAATGATGCAAAATCCTGACCAAAAGGTGACTGTGGCGCTCCTCCCCTGTTACTCATCTCCGCACCCCAACCTCTCGCTCTCAGCCATCCTCCTCGTGTCCAACGTCCCAGCAGACTGCAAGGTACAGAGACGGAGCTCAACAATCGCAATATATGCATATATATTTGTATTTCTATATTTATTCATCACCTACGGAGCTGCTGCAGTATGTTGAGCGCCGTGGCTCAGTATCAATGTTGGGGCTGGCTCATACTCGTCTCCACGGCGACGGCAGCGGGATCGGAAGCCGTGCTCCAGAGGGACGGGCTCAGACTCGCGGGCGACTACTACATCTCTGGGTTCTTCCCCCTCCACGAGACGGACGGACCGAGCAGCGGCACGCCCGTCTTAGACGACTGCAAAGTGTAAAAGAAACCTAATTTATTCTTTATTATTTATGTTATTGAGTATTTCGGCATATGTTTTCATCATTCATTGCGTGTGTGTGTCTCATTTGTGTCAAACTTGTATTGTGCATCCAGCGGAGATAAAAAGAAGCACGGTTACCACCTGATGCAAGCCTTGCGCTTCGCCGTGGAGGAGATCAACAACGGCTCGGGACCCCCGCAGCAGCCCCTCCTGCCGGGCGTCATGTTGGGCTACCGGCTCTACGACGTCTGCTCCATACAGGCCGGCATCCTGGCCACTGTCGACGTCTTGTGGGACCAGGAGCAGAGAGAGCTGCAAGCCGGGCTCCCGGAGGCCAGCCCCCTGGCTGTCATCGGGCCGGACAGTAGCAGCAAGACCATGCCCCCGGCCGTGCTCATGGGGGCCTACCTGGTGCCTCAGGTGACCTTCTGTTATTAGGAATCTCGGTCCTAAAGTGGCGTTTTTAATGCTAGTGAGTGTCGAGTGTTTTGACATTGAGGTTTGGAATCATGAATGAAAGGCTAAAAACAGGGTTGGGGAAGCTTTTTCCTGTCAAGGCCCATTTCGATTTTTAGAACATCCTTCGGGGGCCATGCGAAATGATTGAACACATATCGGACTCACCTAATGCGATGGCTGGAATTGTTTCTCTTTGGTACTGATGGTGATGTTACTCGCAGCTGGTTTTGCAGGTTTGGGTCAGTCAGTCGTGGCAAATATGTTCAGTTCCATTTGTTTCTTTTCATGTGCTGGAGCCTCTCTCCAAATGCCTTTGGGAGTTTTGCACACTCAGCAGCATATTCCGATGTCACCGCAGGCTTTTGTTCCTGCAGAGTGGGAACGTGGACAGTGTTTCCCCTTTCCAGTTGCACTTGCTACAGCTTTAGTTTAGCTTCAAATGATTTTACATTTGATTGCAAATAGCTGAGAAGCTGGTTGCGGCCGTGGAGCTTGACGTTCAGCTCTGACAGGTACTTGGTAATGTCCACCATGAAGCCCAAATCACACAGCCACTTGCTACCACTGAGTTCCATGACAGGTTTCCCCTTCATCTCCATGAACTGTTTCAGTTCTTCTCTCAGTAAGTACTGCCGTGTGAGCATATTTCCGCGACTCAGCCACCGCACCTTAAAACCTAAACGTTACATAGTTTGGAAAAGGTCGATTGTCTCATGTTACCATGTCTCAGGTCTGGCACAGATGCAGAGGTCTCATATAAACTGGTTACGGTCGTAATTTAGACCAATACACAGAGTTGCTCAAAACATATCTGGATGTGGTCTTTAATGGATGTGTTTCTTTTATATATACATTGTTTTGTCTACATTTCAACCTACTCAGAGTACTTTCCCCATCACGTGTACCATCTCTTAGATCTCCTATGAATCCTCCAACGAAATGCTTAGCAACAAGAAAGTCTACCCGTCGTTTTTCCGCACCATTCCCAGCGACAAGATCCAGGTGTCGGCGTTGATCGAGCTCCTGGTGCGCTTCAAGTGGACCTGGATCGCCCTGCTGGGCAGCGACGATGCCTACGGGCTGCAGGGCATGCAGAGCCTGTCCCAGCAGTCCGCCTACCACGGCATCTGCATCGCCTACCAAGCCGTGCTGCCCAAGCTCACGGCCTCCAACGGCCAGGCCCTGAGGAACATGGTGGACGACATCATGAAGACCAACGTCAACACCGTGGTCCTGTTCTCCAGCAAGTCTCGCCTCGCGGGCTTCCTGCCGCTGTTAGTGGAGCGCAACGTAACGGGCAAGGTATGGCTGGGCACCGAGGACTGGATCGCCTCGGACGTCATCGCGGGGATCTCCGGGATCAACACCATCGGCACCGTGCTGGGCATGTCCGTCAAGTACGACACGATTCCTGGTTTCGTGGAGTTTGAGAGGAGAATGACGGAAGCGGCCAAGCGCGTCGCCGACGACGAGGACGCCGGTGAGTTCTCCGCGCTTCCGCCCAGTCCCATCGCCGCGTGTCTCCAGAGCTCGGACCTGTACACCCTGGCAGCTACGGAGCACTCTCTGGACACCTACGACGTTGCCTCCTCTTACAACGTGTACAAAGCCGTGTATGCGGTGGCCCACGCTCTGCACCGGACGCTCGGCTGCCACATCGGACCGTGTCAAATGAGAACTGTTCATCCCTGGCAGGTGAGACGGAGCGCGAACACGCACACACACAAGGTCAAAGTCAAGGTCATGTTTATTATGCCTGAGGGTGTTGCGTATAAAAACACGAGAATGCCAAGTCTGCAGGTTAAAATTATAGAATTTATTTCTAAGACTGTTACTCTAAAAAAGGAGGGTTGAGAAGCAATGCATCGGGAGACTCTACTTCACACACAGGGCGCTATGCAGAAAGTGTCAACGAACTAAAGTCCGTCAGCCCAGTTATAGAGTTTGTGTCACGTGACTTCTATTACCTATCTGACCGTTTGACCATCACTACACTGTCATCTTGGTCTGACCATTTGTGAAGAAAACATAATCTCCGTTGAGCCAACACAGACATCCTGTCACGTCATACTTCCTCATGACCAACACCCTCTGTCCGAGATGTACTCCTTCCTCAACCAAACTGTCATCTCAACCTGACTTTGCGTCAGCACTTTAACAACAGGGTCAATACTGGGTCAATTCAGGGCCAATGCATCTGATCACTTTACATTATTTTTCCTCAACAAGGGGCAATTTGTTGCACAGCCAGCAGAACACAAGATCACACCCACAGCACAGAAACAATGCACACAAAACAAAACAGCATTACATAACACGGGTCTTCCTAACAAAATAA
>OMOU01036681.1:3266-21120 GCA_900312585.1 Malacocephalus occidentalis
CACCTGTTGATGGGGGTCCATCGACATCCTGAGGCCTCATCATCTGCTGTTTGTAGAATATTAACCTCATGTTGGCCAAGTCAGAGACGACCTTAATGTGCCTACTTAGAGTACAAGGCCTACTTGACGTGTCAAAAGGCCTACTTAGAGTGTGTGAACACCATAGGTTTTTCTGTGTGCTCGTGGCATTTGTAAAGCGAGAGAACTATTGATTTCAAATTAACACAAGACACACACACACACATGGACACACACATATAGACAGGCAGACAGGCAAGCAGGCACACACACAAACCCACACACACACACACACACACACACACACACACAGATTAATCGAACTCTGGCCCTGTTACAGTGCATCCGGAAAGTATTCACAGCGCATTTTTTTATGTTACAGCCTTATTCCAAAATGGATTAAATTCATTTTTTCCCTCAATATTATACACACAAGACCCCATAATGACAGTGTGAAAAACATTTTTTTGAAATGTGTGCAAATTTGTCTATTCATTCGCTATTTCACCTGGGCCTGAGAGGCATGTCATTTCATCTGTGCTGTATGTCAATATAGCACATTTGACAAATAAAAGAACTTTGACTTGACTTTGACTTTGACTTTATTAAAAATAAATAACTGAAAATAAATAAATAAATAAATCTGAAAGTATTCACAGTCTTTACTCAATACTTTGTTGATGCACCTTTGGCAGCAATTACAGCCTCAAGTCTTTTTGAATATGATGCCACAAGCTTGGCGCACCTATCTCTGGGCAGTTTCGCCCATTCCTCTTTGCAGCACCTCTCAAGCTCCATCAGGTTGGATGGAAAGCGTCGGTGTATAGACATTTTCAGATCTCTCCAGAGATGTTCAATCGGATTCAAGTCTGGGCTCTGGCTGGGCCACTCAAGGACATTCACAGAGTTGAGAGTCCTGAAGCCACTCCTTTGATATCTTGGCTGTGTGCTTAGGGTCGTTGTCCTGCTGAAAGATGAACCATCGCCCCAGTCTGAGGTCAAGAGCGCTCTGGAGCAGGTTTTCATTTTGCTGCATTCATCTTTCCCACTATCCTGACTCGTCTCCCAGTTCCTGCCACTGAAAAACATCCCCACAGCATGATGCTGCTACCACCATGCTTCACTGTAGTGATGATATTGGTCTGGTGATGAGCAGTGCCTGGTTTTCTCCAAACATGACGCCTGGCATTCACGCCAAAGAGTTCCATTTTGGCCTCATCAGACCAGAGAATTTTGTTTCTCATGGTCTGAGAGTCCTTCAGGTACATTTTGGCAAACTCCAGGCGGGCTACCATGTGCCTTTTATTAAGGAGTGGCCTCCGTCTGGCCACTCTACCATACAGGCCTGATTGGTGGATTGCTGCAGAGATGGTTGTCCTTCTGGGAGGGTCTCCTCTCTCCACAGAGGAACGCTGGAGCTCTGACAGAGTGACCATCGGGTTCTTGGTCACCTCCCTGACTAAGGTCCTTCTCCCCTGATCGCTCAGTTTAGACGGCCGGCCAGCTCTAGGAAGAGCCCTGGACGTTCTGAACTTCTTCCATTTACGGATGATGGAGGTCACTGTATTCATTGGGACCTTCAAAGCAGCAGACATTTTTCTGTACCCGTCCACAGATTTGTGCCTTGAGACAATCCTGTCTTGGAGGTCTACAGACAATTCCTTTGACTTCATACTCGGTTTGTGCTAAGACATGCACTGTCAACTGTGGGACCTTATATAGACAGGTGTGTGCCTTTCCAAATAATGTCCAATCAACTCAATTAAGCTGTAGAAACATCTCAAGCATGAGTGGAAACAGGATGCATCGTGCTCAGTGGAAACAGGATACACCTGGGCTCAATTTTGAGCTTCATGGCAAAGGCTGTGAATACTTATGTACATGTGAGTTTTGTTTTTTATTTTTAATAAATGTGCAAACATTTCAAAAAAACGTAATTATGGGACATTGTGTGTAGAATTTTGAGGAAGAACATTTATTTAATCCATTTTGGAATAAGGCTGTAACATAACTAAAGGGGAAGAGCGCTGCTGAGAATTGAGCCAAATTCCATGAAATTAAAAGCAGAAGCCAATTCTAAAAAGGCCTGTGTGCATATCTATCAATACTGCATGCTGTTCTTAGTCCAGCACACTTTTAGAATGGCAGCTCCTGCGAATTTGAATATTGCATTTGGCCATGTTGCAATATCGCTATTTAGATTAATTGTTCAGCCCTACACTCTACAATTGATATAGAACCATGTTAAACTAGTGTTCCAATTTTCACAACCTACGAGACATGCACACAAACCATCAAGTCAACATAAAATACACTGTACACAGCCTCCCTGTCAAAATCATTTTTGCCCTCTTTTCAGGTGTGTCATCTCAATGGCAGATCCAGAGCCCTGGACTCTAGCAGCCAGCAGGGACCACACAGGCGTACCTGGGCCTCCAGCTTGGTCTTTGCGTCGATACTCGGGCTCTCACACAGCTTCTCCAGCTTCTGGCCGTGCTTGGCTGCCTTGCGCAGCCTCGACATCAGGTGGAAGCGCTTGCGGGGCTCCGTGTTTGCCTCCTGCTTCAGCTGCATGGCGTAGCTCCAGGCCCGCTCTGCCTCCATCAGCACCAGCAGCAGGTACCTTGAAGGGCACCACAGGAGTGAAATGTCGGTCACATTCACCCAAGCCTAACAAAGACAACGCTGTACAGATTCTCTCCACAGTTTACACTGTGGTAATGACCCGTGAAGATTCGGCAAATTAAAAGGGACGACTGTTATTAGATGCTGACCTTTTTGTCACATCTTCTACTCTCCTTACTGTGACAAACAGCCAGCAACATGGCGGCGCTGCTATGACACCCAATTACATTAAAGTGGTAATCTCGAAGATTTCCATTACGTGCTCTTTGGCGACACCTATGGCGGAAATTGTAATTCGATTCGATTCAACTTTATTGTCATTGCACAGAGTACGCATACCAGTACAACGAAATGCAGTAATTGCATCCAAACAGTGTCACATTAGTGATGTCAGTCCACTGGCAGTTGTTTAATGGCGGATACTCCCTTTACTCTAGCAGAGACAGAGAAAACAGTATGTCACTTCCGCTCAGGACCTCTAGCGGATATTCGAGGGGCCAATCACTGCTGGGTCACTGACTCTGCGCCGCATTTTAAATGTTGCCCAATCCATAACATGAAAAAATACTACAAATGAAAAGGCTTTCATCTTAAATCTTCGATATTACCACTTTAATGGAGTTCTATATCTGCAGTGGAAAACAAGTTGGTCAATATAATCAATATAAGTCCCATGAACTCAGACCCTAGTTCCTGTGGTGGAAACTAGACTTCCTCCAAAGGTTCCTACTTCGATGGAAAATCGATTATAAAGTGACATTGTTATGGACAGATTCCCACCTGCTGTCAGAAAGCATCTCCTCAGTTATCTTCTTGCCAGTGAACTTGTGGCGGTTTCCCATCTTAAAGCCCAGGGTTTTGCGCAAGCGTCGCAACCGCCGTGAACAGTAGCCCCTGGACACAGAATATGTATACATTAGATTAGATGATGGATTATTGGAATATTGTTAACCATCCACAACAATCATTAGCATTGGGATTATATACATTCAAATAACCTATGCTTAGAGTATTACAGAATTGAAAGGGTGGACATTCTTAACAAGCCACCTGTAATCCACACAAACCTGTATCTCTGGTAGTCGCCATGTCTTAGGCCGTGTTGTTGCTGAGAATCCTTGATGATTTGCAAAACTGCAAAGAGTAGTTATGGGAAACTTGAAATTGACAAACTTAATAAATAAATGTAACAAATGGAAGCTTTGTTATTCAGAAATCACAAAAACAATTCTGTCAGATTAAGCTCTCCCAGCTGAGCATGTCTGACCACCTGCAGGTGGATCAGACTTCCTGGTCAAAAGGAAGCAGCACGTGAGGCTGGAGAAACATGTCTCTGAATCCAAGACCATCAGCACTGGTTCCCCTCAAGGCTGCGTCATTTCCCCTCTACTCTTCTCCCTGTACACAAACGCCTGCACCTCCAGTCATCAGTCTGTCAAGCTTCTGAAATTCACAGACCACACCACCCTCATTGGGCTCATCTCTGGTGGGGAGTCAATCCACATCACCATCTGGTGCTGTCACTGCCAAGAACAGATTGCAGCACGTCATTGGCTCTGCTGATTAGGTGATTGGGTGAAATCTGCCATCTCTCCAGGAGGCGAGCAGGTATGGTTGTGATCGACCCCTCACACCCCAGACATCAACTTTTGAGTCTCTCCCCTCTGGCAGGAGATTGCGGTCCATCAGGACCAAAACCTAACACCACAAGAACAGCTTCTTCCCCAGGCAACTGGCCTCATTACCTGGACGCCCACTGGACATTATACTACACGTTATATTAACCCCACTGACTCCACACACCCCACACAATGTATTGCACAATGTATTGCTTACTTCTTTCTTTTTTTATACATTTGTATATATACTTACAAAAGTTTGCATATCTTTATTACTCCGTTTAATGTTAGGCACCAATTGCACAAAAGCACATTCCTTGTTCTGCAAGTACTAAGTCAATAACGCTGTTCTACAAATCGTCCATCAACAATGACGGTCCAATTGAAGTCCTCAACGTTAATGCAGCTGCTACCTGTAGAACAGCAGATATACAAACCGCTATGAATGAATTATATATAAAGACACTATATACATACGATATCCTGACCTGCCGTTTTAAAAAGAAGAACAGTGTATGAGAATTTAGCACATTTACACGATTACCGTTCACTGGGCAAGGCGGTCCAGAATGACACGTAGCCCAAGTTAGCTTAACTAACGTAGCTAGCCTACATTAGCCCTTCGTCGACAGCGATTATGATCATTACAGCAATAAATACAACCCGCAGATGAAGGGGACGTTTCATGTAGAAAGGATACTCTCCAACCCAACTCCTGGGTCTGACACGTTTTCTTTATTTTCATCCACGGAGGCAATGTTTGCCCCATTCTGCTTGTCTGCGGCCATGCCGAAATGCTAGTAGCTAAGTGACACAAACATGCACTGTAACGAGGGGCCAATCGGAGGAGAGGGAGTGACTTATCACAACTCAAACCTCGCGAGATTTGGCGATCTGCATAAATGAGTCAACTGTCCACGTACGTTGCGTAAATTCGGCATACAGACAAAAAAAAAGATTACAAATTAAGTGCGTTAAGAATACTAAAGTTAGTTCTGTTTTTCATAGCATTTGTGATTAATAATACATTGACTGGTTGTGGTGGTTTTTGAATGGGAAACGAAAAAAATTGTTTTGCAAAATATTTTAATGGAAAACATAGTTTGAGGTAAGCTTCAGCAAACCGTGTTGCTGTACACAAGACGTCTTCTGTGACAAATGTCCACAAAATGTTCCTGCTAGGCCATCGGGTGGTCTCAGCCGTGGTGGCCAGGAGGAACTCGGCGGGTCACATGTTGTGGGCGGCACGTATGTATTGGAGGAGGAAGCCCTTTGCCTCGGAGATGTGTTTCAACTCCCTGACCGTGGTGTCTCTGCTGCGCACCTGCAGCAGCCCACTCTCCAGCGTGTTCTCATCAATCACCATGGTGAAGAGAATGCCCATCCCATCATACCTGGAAATGCGCGCACATGCACACACACCTTTTCTATATCGGCGACAAAGCAGATTACACACATCATCCAGTGCTAGGAATAGTCAATGACACAGATGGTCCCGACCATCAATACTTTTGTTACTGTGTTGACTGTTGCATGAGGTTTATCAGCCTAGTACTCACAAGAAAGAGTCATAGAATAAAAGCAACTGCTATCTTTACCAAAAGTGCTGGAAAAATATACTAAATATATAAGAAAGACCCACATATTAGACATTATGTTACGCATATAACATTTTCCACACAAATACTTTTCCATGCATATACCATCAGGTTAAGCCATGCTCAGTAGGGTTAGACCATAATGTGGCTATTGCATAGCGTGGCGGCTAAAACAATCTTAGACAGTTTGATGGGGTTTTACTTGGTGTTTAGCTGTTCCATAGATGATGATGATGTATCTATATATCCTGGCCATGCAGAGATTCCAGCTTCCAGGAACTCCTGCAACAAGCCTTCACACACCTAGAAACAATTAAGACAAACAAAGCCAATTGGCACAATCAAATACTATTTAGCTTCATTAGTTTGGTCACAAATTTGGTTTGGACAAAATGCCCTAGGTTCCCTTTAAATGTAGGCTTGCTGACAGATATACCAGCCGACAAACAGGATGTGGTCATTCCAAACGCATGTTTGCATAGCATCCAAGATATTAAAGCATTGCTAGCTGGCAGAAATGTTCAGTGATGTTGTGAAAGTGGCTGATTATTCAGCATGTTGTTCATACATATGTTAGTGTTTACAACTGACACACCATGTGGCCACAGGGTTCCACCCCAGGCAGGCAAAAAATGACAGGCGGGAAAAAGGACACAAGCGACCAACTGTTCAGGACATGGACTTCTTTATCACTGATATAATTGTGTGTGCCGTGTCAGACATGCATCGCAACACACACCATAGCTTACCAGTGTTGACACGACTCTCTAATTAATATCAATAATATGTAAAATTGTACAAGCCTATAAACCTAACTAATTGGATGTGTTCCCATATCAGACACACATCACCAGATGCGCAGATTAGCATTATCAACTGTGTGATTCATTATTATTTGTTCTTTCATATAATTATGGTATGCCTAATAGGCTATATTGCATGACTTTTGATCATAACATTTTATGCCACCAGGTTTGAGTGAGTAGCCATTGCACGTCGCTTCACAATTGCCATGTGACTACCCTCTAGTGACATCATAAGTGGGGGATTACGAGATCAGTCTACCAGCCTACCCAGTGGACTGTACCGACACTTGAACTGATCTAGTCAGCATACATCTAGGTGCACATTCCCACTTGTGATGACACGAGATGGTAGTCACATGGCAATTATGAAACCGCTTGCAATGGCTACTGACACTCAAACCTGGTGGCATAAAATGTTATGGTCAAAACTCATGCAATGTAGCCTATTAGGCATACCATAATTATATGAAAGAACAAATAATAAAGAATCACAGAGTTGATCACACTCACACCTGGTGACATAATTTGTCCCCTTTAAGAATAAACTCCTGTGTCCATCTAATGTCCAAGGTAGCCATGTGGGCCTATTCTCAAATCAAAAAGTCACAAAACAAATAAATATTTCAGCATACCACACCACTCACAAAATGTACATATGAGATATTGAATCACACCATGCACCGAATAGAAAAATCCAATAAATCAGATGTGTTAATAGTCGGACACGGAAATAAATGGAGCTGGGTTGAGGTCACACGTTTTAGTCACACTTAGGTGCACACAGGCCACAGAGCAGGGGGGTCCAGGGTAGACCCAGGGCACCACTTTACAGCATTGGGTTTACAATACAAGTTCTACTCGAACACATCGTGCTACCTGTCTTAGCTCCAGCGTCGCTCCCCTGCCCATGGCCAAGGCCACTTTGACTGGAGCCAAAACCGGGTGCAGCTTCAACACCTAGAATCAACAAAACAACACCCAGGACATGCATCATGTAAAATAATGCAATCAACAAAAACAACATGCACCTGAACTACAAAGACAACATACACCTGAACTACAAAACCAACATACACTTGAACTACACCCTATTATGCATTCTGATGGTCACCTTCCTCTGATAGAGCTTCTGCTTGCTGTCATGTTTCTTCAGTAGCTGCAAGGAGTTGTGCATGTAGGCCATCATGCCGCGGTCCATGTTGCTCACCACCGAAATGACGTGAGGAACTACCAGCTTCCGCCCGTCGCGACACTGATTGAAAATAGCATTTCAAAGACAGAAACATTGTTGTGGTATACACTGTGGTGAAACATTGCTACTCGTTACTTCAGCCTCTCTGGGCTCCATTGATGGATCTGCAAATGATATTACTGAAATGGAGTACGTACATTCAGTCTGGTCACAACGGTTCATCCCCCATGCTAATCCACTGGTAGCAAAGAGTATATGATCAATAAATACCTCATCGCCTCACTTATGCATTTCTTTCTTTATGCACTTGCACTACCACTAACTCATGTCCAGAGTCAGTTGTGAGGAAGTGGACGGCAGGCTGACCTGTACTTTGGCATGGACACCCCTGTGTGTCTGCAACAATTCAGAGTCCCCTCGGCTCCAGAGATTCTCCAGGGTCTCTTGTCCCCATGGGAATGAGTAAACAATCTTCACACCCCGGGACACCCCCCCCTGTAGCTCCTCCTCTGGGACGTCTTGGCTACTGAATTCTGATGGCGCCAGGGCAAACTGAACAGACACAGGGACTCATTAGTCATCGACCAATCCAGAAATATAATCTAAAGCAAAACTCTTAACTATGGCAAAGTTAAATCCAAATTGCAGGAGCTGCACGTTTTTGATCAGGGTAAATGTGTAAATGTAAATGAATAACATTATAAATGAAGTACTGCATTGCTGCAGAGATGCCCGGGCATACAAAAACATGTACAGACCCCAACAAATGTCACATAATGATAGTTTACCCAGTTAAAATCTAAATGGTGATGCTAAAATGATCACTTCCACTAAAAGTGACATCATATCGCAATCAATATTTGTTTGTTTATTTTTTTACTCTTAACGTGACCATTTTGGGTCCCACCTGTACACTATTACACAAGACAATTATGCTTATAAATGTACCACATGGCAGGTTCAGAAACATGTGAAGGGTGCTGGGATTTCATGAACAGCCCTTTCTGTGTAGAGTTTCCATATTCTCCCCGTGCTCCCTGGGTTCCTCCATATATACACTGTATATATAACCCCATGGAACATGGAAGAAGACCGTCGCCTGACCAGCGGCGGTTGGAACGAGGTTGTCCCCAGGCGCTGCACTAGCTGCCCACCGCTCCTGGCCTGACCGCGGAGGAAGATAGCCATGGATGGGATAAAAGCGGAGGAACAATTTCACGGCGACACCTATGGGGGCGTGTGTGTGTGTGGGGTGGACTGGGAGGGCCGCTGTGCATGGTGTGACCGCGACAATAAAAACGGGGGGTTGTCCGTCCGCTAATTATGTGACTAACCAACTACTGCCCACTGGATTTCCTCAAAACTTAAATCAAATTACATTTAAGGATAAGCATTCAAAAACAGCCATTCAAACATAATAACATTCAAAAACATTCAAACAGAAATATGATAGAGATATTAAAATTACATTTTGGGGTCCTTTCTCGGACAAACAGCAATAAGAATACATAGATATTCCCCCACCTTTAGACAGAGTAGTTGGAAGCGACCCACCTTTCGCCACCACTGGAGCCTGAGGCGTGTCCAGTGATCCAGCCACTGAGGGGAGCTTCGCGGGGAGCAGAACCACACTAGGGACGCGTCAGTAGCTTCTCCTTGGCTGGCAGAACGACAACACTGCCCACGTCATTTTAAAACAGCCTTCAAGTTCAAGTTCTTTTATTTGTCAAATGTGCTATATTGACATACAGCACAGATGAAATGACATGCCTCTCAGGCCCAGGTGAAGTAACGCAGCCTTGCCGAGGCGGATGCATTTTCTTTATTTCAATATATATAATATGCATTGATACTGGAGGCAACATTGAAAAATATTTGCAAAAACTCTAATCACTCAGAATAGAATTTGGATTTTGGTACATAATGGCAAAACATAATGGATACTATTATGTTTGGCGAGTATCGGAATAGATGACGCCTCACCTACCGGATCCATCCAAGGGTTGGACACTCAGACCAGTCTCAGCTAGGCCAAAAGGCAACCTCCTGTTCACCAGGTCCAACCAGGTGCTGTAGTGTCCTAATGCACCTGGAAGCGTGGATGTATAGATAACATGAACCAAATACATGTACAAAGTAGACAAGCTAATTGAGAGGGTACTGAGGGTTCCATTTTAGATTCACTCCTACATGGGAAACGCCTGAATCAACATCAATTTCTATAAGGGTCAATGTACGAATCAACCCAGCTCCTATATATATATGTTAATTGGTTAATGAATTGCTTTACAGGACACCGGCTGGGCTATACCTTGAAGAAGATTCGTTCGTAAAGGTGTGGACTGCCGAAAGAGCATCTGTATCCTTTGCATGAGTTGGGCTTTGGTCAACTCTTCTGCATCAAGTAGATGTTTAAGGCGTTCATCGTCCAACATCGGGTGGCGGAACCCGGACTGGTCGTCGCCGGTAGTTAGAGTGCTAATGCCAAACACTTGTGTCCTGGACCTCTGGACAGATCCCCACCACTGCTCGAGTAGGTGTTTCTTTAGTTCCACTCCCAGTGGTCCATAGTGACAGCACATGCCCCGCTGGAATAGGTCTCTGTGCACCTGGCCAGGGGCGACATAGTACGCGTCTACGCAGAGTTGCAACAGCATCCGGGTGGGATCCGAGTCTTCATTTGGACACGCCGTTGTTTTGTACCGGCTGCCGGTGTATCGGTGAACGAACTCTCTTTGCACTTGCATCGATCTGGTTCCACAGCATATCCGAAATCGCTTCATACAATGCGATACCATATCTAAGATGTCGTGCGACTTCACGGAAGACTTACTTGTGGCGAGGGTTATACATAGAGTTTACTATGAGTAGCTCGTCGTCTCCTTAACAGTTAAATGCCTTCCTATCGGCCCGCTTTTGTCGGTAAGTAACACTATTACGACGATCCCTTCAGCAAAACACGTGTTGTGATGCAGATCCCACAACCGGAAGTAGTCCCTCTCGCTTCCTGGAAACAAGAAAAGCGTTTACATGGCAACCGCTTTAGATTAGATTAGATTCAACTTTATTGTCATTGCACAGAGTACAACGAAATGCAGTTAGCATCCAACCAGAAGTACAAAGGTAGTAGCAAAAGTGCGACAGTAGAGCCGTTAAATGACTAAATAAATATATATAAATGTACGCCTTACATTGAGTATAGGCAGTATAGGCAGGGATATATATTGAGGTATGGACAGAGGTATACTCAGAGGTGCTTGTACACTGGGGTGTACAGCAGGGTATATACAGTGAGGGAGCAGTGCAAGTGTCTGAATGTGCGGAAACCATAGTAAGAGTATACAGAATCTATACATAATCTACGGTGCATATAAGAATATCCAGAATCTATAGTGCATATACGAATATCCAGAATCTGTAGAAGAGTATCCAGAATCTATCGTGCATATACGAATATAGAGAATCTACGGTGCATGAGAATATCCAGAATCTGCAGTGCATACAAGTACAAGTTCATAAATATAGAGGTATGCAAGTATGGACAGAGGTATACGCAGTAGTGCGTGTACACTGGGGTGTACAGCGGGGTATATAAGGGGAGCAGTGCAGTCTGCCGAGTCCGTGTCCGGAGTAGACGTGCAAATGTCTGGCCGGTCCGTGTCCGGAGTTGACGTGCAATGTAGGATCTGTAGAGAGTATGCAGAGAGAACAGTGGAGTATGTACAGTACATATACAGTACATATACAGTACAGGGTATAATGTATTGTGATATTTGTACGGCGAAGGGTAGTTATATTGGGGGTACTCACCGGGGTGAAGAGTTCAGTAGATTGACGGCCCTGGGGAAGAAGCTGTCTCTGAACCTGCTGGTCCGGGTCCGGAGGGATGTGTAGCGTGGGTGCACAGTCTGTGACTGGGGTGAGAGCTGTCTTTGGCAATGCTGCGCGCCCTTCGCAGGGAGCGCTTGCGCTGGACAGCCTTGATGGTGGGGAGGGGGCAGCCGGTGATGCGTTGGGCCGTTTTCACAACTCGTCAGTCCAAATTTACAATCCATAGTCAGACGATCTGCTCACAGATAGCTAACTGCTATGCTCTTTATTTATTCGTTTATACCGGCAGCAGTTTTATTTGTAGTGTGTAAAGATTAGTCCGCATACCAGGTAGTCCATTCATCAAAAGCCAACTTTAATGTCCGAATCAAACTCACATACACAACCGTGACAACCACTTAACATGCTGACCCCTAGTGGCTGGGAGGTAAGTGGTTTACGGCGGTATAACATAGTACTGCAAATGCATGGTAAACATACAGTCGTATGAAAAAGTTTAGGCACCCCTCTAAGGCTGCATAATAATGTACTGTCTTCACAGAAAATGATCACAGTGGCATGCCATTCATTTTTTAATAAAAGCTGAGTACTGGGGTGTTTTCCAGACACAGATTTTTAGTGTAGCAATATTAAGTTGTATGAAATTAAATCAAATGTGAAAAATAGGCTGTGCAAAAATGTGGGCACCCTTGTCATTTTGTTGATTTGAATACCTGTAACTACTTAACACTGATTAATTGGAACACAAAATTGGTTTGATGAGCTCATTAAGCCTTGAACTTCATAGACAGGTGCATCCAATCGTGAGAAAAGGTATTTAAGGTGGCCAAACGCAAGTAGTTCTTCTCTTTGACTCTCCTCTGAAGAGTGGCAACATGGGGCCCTCAAAACAACTCTCAAATGACCTAAAAACAAAGATTGTTCAGCATTATGGTTTAGGGGAAGGCTACAAAAAGCTATCTCAGAGATTTCAGCTGTCAGTTTCCACTGTGTTTCCACCTAGTGAGGCCATAGTGAAGGCCACAAGCACAATTCTTGTTAAGGCCAGAAGTGGCAGGCCAAGAAGAATATCGGAGAGGCAAAGGCGAAGGATGGGGAGACTGGTCAAATACAACCCACAGACCACCTCCAAAGACCTACAAGGTCATCTTGCTTCAGATGGTGTTACTGTGCATCGTTCAACAACACAGCGCACTTTGCACAAGGAAAAGCTGTATGGGAGAGTGATGCGGAAGAAGCCTTTTCTGTGCACACGCCACAAACAGAGTCGCTTGAGGTATGCAAAAGCACATTTGGAAAAGCCAGCTTCATGTTGGAATAAGGTGCTGTGGACTGTTGAAACAAAGATTGAGTTATTTGGTCATAACAAGGGGCGTTATGCATGGCGGCAAAAGAAAAACACCTGCTACCCACAGTCAAATGTGGTGGAGGTTCCATCATGCTGTGGGGTTGTGTGGCCAGTGCCGGTACTGGGAATCTTGTTAAAGTTGAGGGTTGCATGGATTCCACTCAGTATCAGTGGATTCTTGAGAATAATATTCAAGAATCTGCCACAAAGTTGAAGTTACGCCGGGGCTGGATATTTCAACAAGACAACGACCTAAAACACTGCTCAAAATCTACTCTATCTACATGCAGAGGAACAAGTACAATGTTCTGGAATGCCATTCCAGTCCCCAGACTTGAATATCATTGAACATCTGTGGGATGATTTGAAGCGGGCTGTCCATGCTCGGCAACCATCAAACCTAACTGAACTGGAGATGTTTTGTCAGGAGGAATGGTCCAAAATACCTTCATCCAGGATCCTACACTCATTAGAGGCTATAGGAAGCATCTACAGGCTGTTATATTTCCAAAAGGATGTTGAGGTGCCAAAATGTATGCACCTGTCCAATTTTGTTTTGATGCATATTGCACATTTTCTGTCAATCCATTAAACCTCATTTCACTACTGAAATATTACGGTGTCCATCAGTTATTTGATAGATCAAAATGAAGTTGCGGATCCAAACACCCAATGATTTATAAATGAAAATGATGGAAATTGTCAGGGGTGCCCAAACCTTTTCATACAACTGTATATCAAAACATCTTTTGATATTTTTTCTTCTTGGTTAGAACTGAATTGACGAGATGTAGGCTAGCCACTGCCATACCTTTAGATAAACCTGTAAACAAAACATGCAACGGTTTTTTTTTTCTCCAGGTCCACACTGCTGTCTTCTTTGTGGTGTATTCACCATCACATTCAGCATGACATCAATGTCAGGGTTGTCGCTCAATGTCTGAGTTTGATTGTTCATCACATCAGCTGCACTGTCACTGGTTTTGTCCATGACGCTGCCAGCATCAGTGCCAGTGTCGAGGTTCCTTGGGACTTAAAGGAGGTGTCTTCTTTTCTGCCTCAGCACCTGCCCGGTTTCCGTTTCCAGCTTGTATGAACTTGGTGCTGTTTCCATACATTTGCGAAGAGGTGAAGAGGGGCTGGGTGCTGGTCAGGAGGGTTGGCAGTGTCCTCCTCGACCAGAGGACTGTTTTTCCACTCATTTTAAATCACAGAATGACCCCCTACCATCTCGGTAGGTAGAATCGAGAAAATGAATCAGACTCTGCTGAATATGAGGACCTTAGAGGCAGAGAGTGACAGTGAGGACCTTAGAGGCAGAGAGAGACAGTTGAAGGCCAGAAGTAACTCTGGGAGTTACTTCTGGCCTCCAATACCACCCACGGTGCCACTGGTTTTGCCCCATCATATCTTATGTTTGGTCAACACCTCTGACTCCCAGTGGATATGAGCTTAGGAGTAGCCCCTGTACAGCCCAAGAGGGACATAGAGGGGTGGGTTAGGGACCACCACCCGAGGTTGACCACAGCGTATGGCATTGCCAGTAAGAGAATGGCAGAGATGGCCACGCAGGAGAAACATCGATACAATAGGAAAGCGCACGCAGCTGTTGGGTGCATAACAGGAATAAGCAAGGGGTGGGTGGACTCCTAAGCCGTATGTAGTGGTAGGTCAAACAGACGACACTGAGTTAGTCTACAAGGTTTGGCCAGAGAGAGGGGGAAAGACAGCATCCAACAAGAAATGCCCTTAAAGCCTGCATTACCTCTGAAGACCAACCACTGAGACAGAAACCGGGCCTCTAGGGCTGAGATAGAGATTAGGATGAGCCCACCACTGTTCGGTATTGCACCTGTTCCCTATGCAGCAGCTAGGACGCAGCCCGTATTTTATGGTTTCGCACTTGAGCCAGGAGCTGCTAGGCCAGGCGACGATGAGCCGGGTCCCGAACTGAACCAACTGAAAGGGGAGTCTTCAGCCCTCGACTTGAGCTAATATTGGACTGCCCCCACACCGGTACAGAGATGACAATTGTGTGCCTCTGTAGGTCCTACAGTCGGTTATTAGCTTATAATTAATAATTATCGAAGAAAATTATAAATTATTAAAATTAAGAAGGTATCAATCTGAATTAATAATCATGGGGCACCACCCTGAAATCAGGGCCCAATAACCAGACAGTGGAGTAAGTCTTATAAAATGTAACAAACTAAACTGGGACTATGATTAATAATTACAATCAAAGCTAACATTAATAGTTAGCATACATTGAAGGATTTGGAGTTCTTTACGCGAGAGGCTGGCTTCAACACAACATTCAAGCAAAACACACAAATAGTTATAATATAAGAATGTTTATTAGATTCAAGTTTGCAAATGGCAGAAAATGTATAAAGTATATGTATGTAAGTATGTAAGTGAATATGTTTTAAATAAAAGCTGCACCGAACAAAGGTATTGCAGCAAGATAATTTAAAGAACAAATACTGTAAAATGACAAAACTCTAAAACAGTTATATATACTGTATACAACTGCTTTATTACTATACTTTATAAACTAAACTTATATACAATACTTACTATTCATTAGGGAATGTTTATTATAGTGGCTTGCTAATTGTACTTCTAACACAAATGTCAGAAGCAAGTATGTATTTCAGAAGCCAAGTCTGCGTGTGTGAGAGTATAATTGTTTTTAATCATTTTCCCATCAGCAACCTCTAGTGGCTTGAGTTTTTTTTTTTTAATTGGACCAAAATAAAACAATGTATATTCCCTGGATGGATTGACTTACCAAGCGCCATACTACAACTTGAGTCTCTGAGCATCGGAACAATAGCTACCAAGACAACACTGACGATGAGCATCTGGAAAACAAGGGTTGATATCTGTGGTTGATATACTGCCCACTTATTTGACTATTCTAGTAGACACGGCTCGGGAGAGACAACGCAGCTAGCCGCCACCAGGAGGCAGAAGTGGACGGGGTGACAAACTATTTGATAACATTATGCTAATCTTAATCAAGGATGAAGACTATTTCATCATACATGATGTATCATAGCTTTTTACGCACTGGTGGGGTCCCAGGACTTTTCCGCCCCTACCCTTCACACAGCCTCCTGTGCAGAAGCTGTTAGCGGGACAGAGGCTAGAAAATGTATCTATTTAAAACATACCCACGGCTCAGGCCGGTACAAACACAATGTAATTAAGTGGTATATTCCTTAATAGACCTTCATGCAAGTGTTAAGAACCATTAGCATTTAATAGATGTGAAGAAAATATCCCTGATGTTGATGAATGTTCAATTGGTATTTAAACTAGAACAGGGGATGCATTATGAAAATAAATACATGACGCTTATTTGAATTGCTTTCCCCAGATCCTTACCATATCCAGTCTGTTGAATATTGTCGTTGCTGAATACTACATTTCAAGAGATCTAGATACTTTTTGATTGATCCTTAGCAACATCACAGGCGTTTGTGGAGGAAAGTGCAGTGGTGGAAAGTACATTTACTGTACTGGAGTACAAACCTGATTTGTTTCCTGGAGTATTTCTATTTTCTACACTATACTTCTACTCCACTGCATCTCAGATGCAAATATTGTACTTTTTTACTCCATTTACCTGACAGCCTTAGTTACTAGTTACTTTGCAGATTAAATGTAACAAATATAAAATATTAATTAATAAGTTAGGATATATATCTATGTATATCATTTTATTGTTACATTCACAAGCTCCCAGTGAATTTATGAAAAATATTGTAAAATAACCAATAAACCAATTAAAGTTAGCTTCACATTTACCAGCTGCAACATTAAAGCAATAAACACAAATGAATCGATGACTATAATCCAATAAGACGGTATATATTATTCTGAAATGGGCCATGCTCATAATGAGTACACAAGTATATTTTGATGCTAAAGCTTTAGTAACATTTAATGCAATTACTTAACAGTATTCCTACAGTGTTGTATTACTTTCACTTAAGCAAAAGATAAATAATCTTTGGAAAGTCACAGACGGTTTCAAATTTTGTCTTTATTTTAATTAAAGAGCCATGCCGACCTCAATCACATCACTTGAAACATACCTCAAACTCAAAGCCTAGTAAAAAATTAATTACTGGGGAAAATGACAAATAAAAGGGTCCAAAAAGTGCAGCCGTCTAAGGTGCACTAAAGAAGGCATGACTGACCCTCCTCCTAACGCTCCGGCTTTCCCCAAATCCAATCCTGCTGCAAGCGAAAAAATATTAAAATAAAAGATAAACAATACAACAATTGATAATAATAATCATAATATTTATACAGTCAGATCACAAGACGAGAGAAACAAACGTTAACTGGTTTCTTATATTCTAGGGGTGATCTACTGGGGGAAGTTGGGTGGCATCGGGAAGGGTACCATGGGAGGCGGTGGTGGCAGCTGGGTGTTCTGTGATGGAGGCTGAGGGCCAAATGGGAACGGTGGGTGGCTCAGGCCGTTCTGAGCGGCCCTCTGCATGGCCCCAAACCCAGCGGGGCCCGCCAAGCTTTGACTACCAAACGCACCCACCTGGTTTCCGGCAGCGGCGAAATTACCCTGTCCGTTGCTGCCACCGCCGAAGTTGCCGTTGCCATAGCTACCACTAGTACCACTGCTGTTGCCCCCGTAGCCTCCGCTATTTTGGGCCTTATTGCTACCGAAGGAGCTCTTGGCGCTGTTGCCGAACCCACGGTCACCGTCCCTAAAGCTGCTCCCACCAAAGTTACCACTCCTCCCACCCCCAGAATACCTATCCCGACGGTCGTCCCTGAAGCCG
>OMOU01036708.1:0-10727 GCA_900312585.1 Malacocephalus occidentalis
TTATTTCTCTCTCTGGTCCCTCCTGCCATCCACGAGGAGTCGGTGCAGCGCGAGCCATCGCCAGTCTACGAGGACGCAGACTCATGGACCAATGACATATATTGTTTCATTGTCAATCTGCTGTTGGGTGGTCCACTTGGACGTATATGCGCTATTCGGGTATGGTATGGATTGGCGGGAGGAGGGAATTGTAACGGTGCGCGTAAGACGGTAGGCTGATGAATGTGTTATATAGCCGCCAGTTCATGACGTCGAGGCAACAGGCATGATGTTATAGCCGGAGCAACAGTCGTATCTTCCCTGCATGCATCGGTCACATTTCTCTCTCTCTCTCTTCGTCGAGCATCTTCAATTCGTCCCCGAGAAGAGCAGATAGTGTTTTAGCGTCAAAAGATGGCCCATCTCATCCGACACAAGATCTCCAACAAGCTGAGCAACGCGGCGCACACGGTCTCCAATAAGTCCCAGGCCAAGGTCAGCGGGGTGTTCGCCCGCCTGGGCTTCCAGGCCGCCACGGACGAGGAGGGTCTGGGCTTTGCGGAGTGCGATGACTTGGATTACGACTACAGACAGGGGATGCAAATGGACGTCCTTCAGGGAGACGCTGAAGGAGACGGGGGGCGAATGGACGGCGGTGAGGGGGAGACGGGCGGGGACAGCCGCTACCAACGAGACGGCATCACCGACCGCCGCAGGCCCTCGGCGGCACTCAAGTCGGGAGCCTCGCTGGACGAAGACAAACCAAAGATCACCTCCTGGGAGGCAGGCTGGAACGTCACCAATGCCATCCAGGTAATGTTGAATGGCCCCACTAGCACTCCCCCCCCTTCCACCATAGAGGCCTTAACACGTAAGTCACCTTGAATCTGCACTTGGTTGCGCCTGCAGGTGCCATGCATGTGTATGTGGAGGTGGGGGGCGGGGTGTGACTGTGTGAGAGACAGCGAGAGAGAGAGAGAGAGAGAGAGAGAGAGAGAGAGAAAGAGAGAGAGAGAGAGAGAGAGAGCGAGAGAGAACGAGCAAGAGCATCTGTATTCTGTTAATTTGTTGACGATTTGGATATTAATTCAAATCTTTCTTATCAGCGGACAGCAGTCCTCCCGTGCAGGCCTCCAACTGGGGCCCTGGGCTCCTGGCAGCCGCAACGTATTGTCCTGATGCTTATCAACCTCCCATCAGGCGGCCTGGGCCTATCTCACTAAACATTTACATTATGCATTTTAATCGTATCATGCATATATGGATCATCTGATTGGGGCGTTTTAAACGAAAAACGCATTGAAAGCGAGCAAATAAAATGCTTTCCAAATCAAAAAGGTGGGCCTTCGTAGCACAGCCTGCCATGAATTACGTGTAGAACCCGTAAACATTATTTTAGCTTGAAGTAAATAATCATTCCTTCATGTTTTCTAATAATTTCTTAATCCTTTCTAATAATGTCTTAATCTTTTCCAATAATTTCTGATTTGTTCTCATTATTTCGTAATGTGTAATTTATTTTCTAATAATTCTAATAATATATTATGCATCGGGGATAGTTATGCAACTAAAGGAGATAGGTTAGTCATTTCTTATGGTATATCAATAATGTCTCATTGGAAATAAAGCACCAACAACGCGCTGTTGACTCGTTCATTCGTTGCGTGCGTGCGGCGTCTCGAAGCGTCAGCGAGAGGTCGGCCTCTAATTTTCCCGCTCCGCTGCGCCTCTGTGTCCGCAGGGTATGTTCGTGCTGGGTCTGCCCTACGCCATCCTCCACGGCGGCTACCTCGGTCTCTTCCTCATCATCTTCGCCGCCGTCGTGTGCTGCTACACGGGCAAGATCCTCATTGCGTGTCTGTACGAGGAGAACGAGGACGGCGTCCTGGTGCGTGTCCGAGACTCCTACGTGGACATCGCCAACGCCTGCTGCGCACCGCGCTTCCCGGCGCTGGGCGGCCACGTGGTGAACGTGGCCCAGATAATCGAGCTGGTCATGACGTGCATCCTGTACGTGGTGGTCAGCGGCAACCTGATGTACAACAGCTTCCCGAGCCTGCCTGTCTCCCAGAAGGCCTGGTCGGTGCTGGCCACCGTGGCGCTGCTGCCCTGCGCCTTCCTGAAGAACCTCAAGTCCGTGTCCAAGTTCAGCCTGCTCTGCACCCTGGCGCACTTCGTCATCAACATCCTCGTCATCGCCTACTGCCTTTCCCGGGCGCGGGACTGGGCTTGGGAGAAGGTCAAGTTCTACATCGACGTCAAGAAGTTCCCCATCTCCATCGGCATCATCGTGTTCAGCTACACCTCGCAGATATTTCTGCCCTCGCTGGAGGGCAACATGCAGAGGCCCAGCGAGTTTCACTGCATGATGGACTGGACGCACATCTCGGCCTGCGTCCTCAAGGGCCTATTCGCCCTGGTGGCCTACCTGACGTGGGCGGACGCCACCAAGGAGGTCATCACCGACAACCTGCCGTCCACCATCCGAGCTGTGGTGAACCTCTTCCTGGTCGCCAAAGCCCTGCTCTCGTACCCGCTGCCGTTCTTCGCAGCCGTGGAGGTTTTTGAGAAGTCGTGGTTCCAGGACGGCGGCAGGGCCATGTTTCCGGACTGCTACGGCACCGGCGGACAGCTCAAATCGTGGGGATTGGGCCTTCGAGTGGCGCTGGTGGTCTTCACGTTGCTCATGGCGATCTTCGTGCCCCACTTCGCCCTTCTCATGGGCTTAACTGGGAGTCTGACGGGCGCCGGCCTGTGCTTCCTCTTGCCGAGTCTCTTCCACCTCAAGCTGCAGTGGAGGAACCTCCTCTGGCACCACGTCTTCTTTGACGTCGCCATTTTTGTCATCGGCGGCATTTGCGCTATATCGGGCTTCATCCACTCCGTGGAAGGGCTGATCGAGGCCTACAGGTATGACATCCATGACTGACAGCCGGGAAGAGATCATACAGGTCAACCTAAAGGTGACGTGGGTCACGCTTAAGTGTCCGGATCACCTATGTTAAATGTCGTTATTTTTGTTTCATCTTGCCTTCGTGATAATGTGCAATAAAGGCCTCATGACACCCAACCATAGTGAATATTAGGCTAACCGTATCGCAGCAGCGCCATCAGCACCTGCGCAGCGAAAGGAACAAAGGAGAACTTGAAGAAACTTATTGTCACAGTTCCTGTGAACCCTAACACACGAAAGATTCTCATATCCGTGTTCCAGTGTCTACTTCTAATAAGGCTCTAATAATGCCATATGTGATCAACATATGGAGTGGGATATTTCATTGTTGTTTTTACGCTGCTATAGGTCTACTGGCTAATCAAATCTAAATATACAACGCACGTGTCAAATCAGGTGCTCTACGGTTTGTCATCGCCATGTGAATAACGTGTGGTTTTTACTCGAATGGAAAATTATTATTTTTTCGTCATTGTAATTTTGGATTGTAGGCCTATATAGTAGTCATTGTGGGCACATTTGTCTAATTGGTGTTTAAGTGTCATTCTGGATGAAGTGAGTTCAAAGTGCAAGCAAGTGGGTCCTAAATGGTGTTTTATGAAAACTGTTGTCTGATAATAATCCTGTTGATCTCGTTTGTGTGATTTAATGAAATTACCTATGATGTGTGAGGCAAAACAGAATTTGTGGAAATAAGAGATAAATAAACAAATATTTTATGCTGGGATACTGATGTTTCTGTGCCTGTATTTGTAGAACAGAATGTTTCACACCTTGATTGTGTGAGGGGAAGACATGCAGGCAATCTAAAATAAAGTTGAGAGAGCAAATGTGAACAAACCTTTAACTTCGCGGAACTGAAAGTCTGCAAACCTTAAACACAGAATGTGGTTTAAATAGGCCAAGCGCACTTCCTTCAGGCGCACTTCCTGTAATAAGGCCTAAATAAAATACAATACATAATTATTATTCTAAATAATAATAATAATAATAATCATAATAATAATCACAAATTAAATAGAAAGTATATAACCTATATATAGGCCTACGTTACACTACACTATATTATATATATTACACTATACATATACAAATAGTAGGCAATATCAGATATCAGAGTGTGTTATCGGTTTCACTTCCCCATAACGCAGAACGTTATGACACTATGCACTGCCTGATAGTGAAGTTTGGCGAAAGCTTCAAGACGTTTACCCAACCTCTCATGAGATGTAAGTATAGGACGTTTTTCTGTATGCATGCTTATCATGTAATTTAATTCATGAACGAGAAGCACTTTGGAGCTCTGATCTCCCTGAGATTGTGCATAATTGTACTTTGCTTTGACCCAACCAGCATGCTTGGAAAAATGCTGCCGTATCTTGCCATGGCGCAGCTCCTCACCACTCGGACGCACGGAGAAAACCCCGCAATAAAAGTCATCTTGACCGACAAAGGCCTTCAGAATGGTAAGACAAGAGGCCTGATATCCTGCAAAAGGAGATGCACTTGCAGCGGACATAGAAATACAATAATAATATGTCGAATAGTATGTGCATACAAATGAGACATATTCCTCAGAAACATTAATTAACTATTAAATACATCCGAAATAGCACTAGAGACAATGCATGTGATTATAGGCTCCACTACTCCGCGTAAAGGGAACGACTTGAGCGCGCAGCGTGTTTCTGCGTATTATTGCACGCCCATAACTTTACCGTCGCACGTGCAACACTAAATGTGTGTGAAGTGAAGGACATGGGCGAAAAGTGGCTCCTGGACAACATCAGAGACGTCTCTCCTCCTGACGTCCACGGGCAAATAAGCCTGAGCATCTTAGGAGACGTCTACTATTCACTCATGGGGTAGGATTTCAGTACAAATCATCGAACAGCATTGTGGGATTGTAGTGTTTATTATTGTTTACCAGTTTTTATTTATTTATCGCAATTTAGGGCTAATTATTATTAGATATTCTACAGGATTATTTCATACAGTATTTAAGTAGGAGTATGGGCTTATCTTATTTAAATATGAATACACTGTATTTTTATTGAGAATAAAGGCCCAGATAGCCTACACTCAGCAGTTGTTTCCACACATCACACATGTCCTGTTTCTTGTCCCCGTGTTGTGATGAAGCATGAGAGTGACCCAGTTTCAGCTTCTGGAAGCAACCGCTAACTTCAATGAAGGCATAGGCTTCGAAGCATCTATCTCAGGCATCCGGGTGGCAGTGGCCGGCCAGTGGTCCACTTTCTATGGCATTATGTGAGTTGAACAGGCTATGTGTGTGTTTGTTAAAGGGGCCCTATTACATCAGGTGTGAGGCGTGATTAGCCATTACCGGCGTTGTGATTAAGTGACATCACAAGTGGGAGTGTCCACCGAGATGGATGCTGACTAGATCAGTTCACCAGTTGGTACAGTCCGTTGGGTAGGCTGGCTGGTAGTCTGGTGTAGTCAGCGTACATCTCGGTGGACACTCCCACTTCATTGTGATTCGTCACAATGACATGAAGATTTTGAAACGGCTTGTAATGGCCGATCACACTCACACCTGGTGGTATAGAGGCCCCTTTAATTCCTGCACCTATAGGTAGGAACAGAATGAGAACTGGATTAAATCATCCTCTGTCATTCGCTGTCGTCTTCGCTGTCAAATGCGTTGCAGAGCAGACGACGGAGACTTCGACCTGGAGGTGACGGGCATGGACGTGGTGTCCTTGCTGAGCGTGGAGATGGGCGCATACGGCCTGCCCACCTTCCAGTTGGCCACCTGTGTTGCTACAGTGAGATCAGTCGACATCTACTTCTATGGTGGAGGCAGGTAGGTATCATAAGACATATACAGCCATGAATAAAAACAGATTTAATGGAACTATTCATGATGTGTGAGGAAAAAAGGGGAAATCAATAGCCTACATAGGCCTACTGTTTTATGGAGATACCTATAATTATGCTATCGACAACTGTGACATTATTCATTCAAATCTTTTACACATTAACCACGCAGAATTGAAAGTCCGGCTGCCCAGATGGCCCGCGCTTGTGTGTGTGTGTGTGTGTGTGTGTGTGTGTGTGTGTGTGTGTGTGTGTGTGTGTGTGTGCGAAAAAACTATTAATCAAACTGTCATTCAAACTGAGCCTTTCGCTTTGGACTAGCTGGATCTTTCAGCCTTTCGTGAAGTCCCACAAAGAGAGTATCCGCAGTACAATAGAGGAACAGGTGAGCAGACAGGTATAGACGGTATAGACAGTACTATAGACAGTATATACGTGTGAATCATCTGTTTGCTCTCTCCCTTCTCCCCCAGATCTGTCCAACACTAACGAAAAGCTTGGATTGGCTTCAGTACCAACTAGATGCCAGTGGTGGTATTGCAGATACATTGATACAGGAATGATTACAACACATATTCAAACATTACCCCCGAAGAAATGACTATGTGCTTCATGTCTGATGATGTCCCTGTGAACTATCCCCAGTTACTGTCCAGGTGAATCAACTTCTGGCCGTGGATGTGCCTCTCACAAGCAACCCGGTCGTCACTTCCTCCAGTCTTAGCTTGTCTCTGAAGGTAAATGATGGCTGACAGCCATGTTGGCCGATGCTACGGCATACATATTGTGGTTGTTGGTGTTTGCACTGATCTAGGAATATTCTCGAGGCTATTGTCCTTCTTCAGGGCCTGTTTCACAGTTTGGAGAGCCAAGAGGCACCTCCGTTCGAGGCCCAGCCATTCTGGTTGGCCGAGGAGCCGGGCCACATGCTGTCCCTGGGTCTCTCCGAATACACGGTCAACTCTGCCGCCTACGCCTACTTCACTTCCGGGCAGCTGTACGCCTTAATCACAGATGACATGGTGAGGGCCACGCCACCACCAGGGGAGGCACGGACCAGCGAGAGGGAGGGAATGAAGGGAGGGGGGAGGGAGGGAGAGAGACAGAGAGAGGGGGACAGAGAGGGGGAAAGAGATGGAGAGAGTGAGAGATAGAGAGAGAGAAAGAGAGAGAGAGAGACATTGGGGAGGCGAGATAAGTAGAAAGACAGAGAGAAAGATAAAGAGAGAGAGGGAAAGAAAAAAAAGAAAACAATAGAGTAAGAAAGAAAAAGAGAAGTTGATGGAAAAAGAGATAGAAATAGAGAGAGAAAAAGAGAGTCAATTGTACAGTTAATCATACATTTCCTCCCAGATCCCTCCCAGCTCTCCATTCCGTCTAAACACCAACTCATTTGGACGCTTCATCCCAGAGGTAAGGTTTGGGTCCCCTATGTGAGTAGGCCTGTGGGTTAGGCCTATGCAAGACATTAGACGAATAATCTAAAGTCTGATAGCAGACTCAAACCTGGGTGAACGGGGAATTGCACTGTCTTTCGTTTAATATTTGTTTCGACCAATCATGTTGGGGCGGGGATCTAGTGGGACATTGGCTGACAGCGAGCACCAACTCCACCAACTCACCAAATATCTGTAAAGGTTCAAAATACTGTGTAGACTGGCCACTCTTGTAATACACTTTTGAAACCCCCCTAGAATAGAACGTAATGAAACAGGAAAGAAGCTGTAACTCCTCCACCCTCCCAGAAGTTCTGCTAGGAGGACTGCTGGATCCGAGACGAGGCTTACACAGACCATACTGGACTGGACCAGACTTCTCTTGAATATCTATACAGACATGTACATCGCTACAACTAAACATGCTTTACATTTCCGACAGCTTGGCAAAATGTATCCAGACATGGAGATGAAGCTGCAGGTGTATGCCAGCCAGGCCCCTGAGGTCCACTTCAAGCCGGGGGCCATTAAAACAGACTTACACGGGGCCATCAATGCCTATGCTATACAAACAGATGGCAACCCCTTCCCCCTATTTAAGCTCAATGTGGTGGGTGCTCTATGGTTTGACAAAGTTAAAGCATGAACTATTATTACAATATGACAGCATCACAGACGTGTCCAGTCTATGAAAAAACAAAACAAACAGAGTTGCCCATGTGCATTTCAGGAATCCACATTCACTGGAAAATTCCACATGGCCACTGGAAAACTAATGGGCTCTGTTGCGATGGACAAGTAAATTATTTCTGATATTCAATACAGTACAACATGTTCCAATTCAATATCTTCATATTTATATGAACTATATAATTTAGATTAACTTTAGCCAGTTTATTACAAGTTGTAGTTTGAAGAGACAAGCAGGGGCAATTCAGTTTAATTAATCACCTTACCATAATGACGTGTGTCGTTTGAAAGTTTTTCTGTAGTATAAATTAATTAATTGAGTGTCCTTCCTTTCCAGCTTCACCTTGACACTGGCAGAAAGTGTGGTGGGAGCCTTTAAGGTACGGATGATAGAGGGATAGAGAGAGAGAGAGAGAGAGAGAGAATGATAGAGAGAGCATTACAGTCATATGACTGGCTTCCACAAATTGTTCTCCACAGACTACAGCTTTGGAAGCCGTCATCAAGTTGGGAATAATGATCTCAGGCCTGCCCACGGTGAACGGTGGGGTCACACTGACAATAGCATTATTAACAAGTGTTCCCATTCGGCCAGAAGTGTAAACATTGTCACTGCTTATCTCCCCGTCCTTCTGTCTATTTTAGCAAAGCTTGCCGTGGGCATTGATTTACCCACAATGCCATATGTCCAGTTGACCAACCTTGTGCTGAAGGTAGAGGAGGTCAGTGCTCAGGCTCTCACTGTCTAACACAAACTGTAATGTTTGCATTAAAGTTGCATTACCGCACTGTAATGATGCGTAAAAACACACTTGCGCATGCAATGGCATTTAAAAATATTACAGTTGACATTTGAATTTGTAATTATTGATGAATTTATTACAAATGTATGTAGTAAAAGCGCAATGTATTTCTTCTTTGTGCACAGGGCTTTATCTCAGTTTTATCAGATGCTGAGCTATATGGCTGATGAGAGGCTCATATGTTGGAAGACCTTGGATGGACTGTGATATATTAGGACATCAACATCTCCTCTGGCCAAATGATTTGTGTCTCAATATTTCTTACAACTTGTGCCACCAGCCTGAGTGGACTAACTGCTATGTGGCTATACTAATACTAGCTTGGGTGTTTGTTTGTTTCTGGGTCATCGGGCATGCAAACGATTGTATTGTTCATTTGTCCATGTCTGTTCTCTGGTGATATTAACGCTTATTGTTTATTAACAATTGTTTCTACAAAAATGGCAGAGGAAGATGAATACATGATGAGATAACAGATGATGATCATAAGGATCCATGCAAAAAAACTAAAAGCAGATTACTGGAACAATGAAAACATTTATTATTATTAATTAGCAATTATCTTATCTGTCATGTGTACTTTCTACTGTAATTCCATTGCATTTTAACATTCTTGGAATGCATTACATTGCCAAAATATATAAATACAAATATGTACAGCCATTGATTCAAGAAATCCCTGTGCAGCACAAACATCATTGTATGAAACAAAAGAGTGAAAGAATACAGGCTTGTTCAACAGCCAGGTGGCACCTGGGATCTTACTCTATAGTCTACAACCAACCAATGGACTGATCATTACTACAACTGTTACACATTTACAAGCTGACATGGAAACACAGCCACACCAAGGTGGGAGAGGCTTTTTTTTTCTTCAAGACAGCCATTACTACAATTGAGGAATAGTCTCCTGTAAAAACAGATACTGCAGGTTCGGTTATTTTTAATGACTGTCACTAGCACCACCAAGACACTCTCCAAATGGGCCTTGGTGAAGAGACATTCTAGCTGGCGTGGGGGAAGAAAAGGCAGGAAAGCTGGAGGCTTGACATTAGAATTTAAAAAGCACAAGTTGGATTTTTAACAAGGTAAACTTTGTTAAACTGAGGGAAAGCCATTGGCAATAAATACTCATCGACAGAAGAAACAAATAAACAAACAAACACAAAAACCAGAACATGTAAGACGGCCAAGTTGAGGATCACAGTAAGGATGCATTAATGAGCGACTGTTTGTTAATGTTCACCTTTAAAATGGTCCTGGAATTTCAGTAGCAGTATTGCGCAGCAGTATTATCAACTTCTGCATTCATACCGTCATGAATATCAATAGGCACTCAAGAGCTCCTAGTCACAAGTACTGTAGGGTTACAAGTGCTGACACAGGTATGCTAAGTAAACCTAGCATGCTTTTTTTGGTGTGCTGGTGTTATAATCAAGACAAACAGACCCAGACAAAGAGTAGCCCTGTGTCTCCTGGAGAGGTTAAGGACCAGTGGGTTGACTGGGGAAGGCTCCTTTACTGACTGTACACACATCGTACACACATCTCGTATAAAGTTCAGCAGTGGAGAAAAAGAAATAGGAGGACAAATATGGTACGAGATGATGTTGATGTTGAGGCACGACGTGAATAAAAAACACCACAATACCTTTGTCACAATACTGAAAAAAACCCACGATGAATCTTCAAGTCTTTTCCAGTGCAGTGCTGTTCAAGTCAATTGGATTTTTCGGCCAACTGTCATCAGCAGATCACTCACTCACTGTGTGTGTGTGTGTGTGTGTGTGTGTGTGTGTGTGTGTGTGTGTTTGTGTGTGTGTTTGTGTGTGTGTTGCTGTGTGTGTGTGTGTTTATGTGTGTGTTTGTGTGTGTGTGCGTGTGTGTGTGTGTCTCTCTCTTTCTGAGTGTCTGTGTGTTTATGTGTGTGTGTGTCTCCCTCTCTGAGTCTCTGTGTGTGTGCGTGTGTGTGTGTGTGTGTGTGTCTGCTACAACTGACACAGAGTCACTGAGGAACCCTCA
>OMOU01036723.1:0-10817 GCA_900312585.1 Malacocephalus occidentalis
GCAACAGCAACAGCAACAGCAACAGCAACAGGCGCCTAATTAGAGAGAAGATGTGAAACAGTTTTTTGCATGCCGCTCATAAAACACTGGAGACCTTTGTCCGCCAGTGTGACGGCGTGCAGCGAGACGCCACACCACACAGCAACAAGACAGGGCGAACCGTGCGCTAGTGATGTCACCGCCTGCACATCCTTCAGCAAAGGCTGGCTGGCTGGCTGGCTGCTCAGGTCATGATAAACATGTTGAGCGTGTGCAGGGCGGGTTGCAGGCCAGGGCGGCGCTGTCAGCTGCATACACACGTGCATCGAGGCAAACACTAGGCAAACGCTAAACAAACACACACCTCCATGCGGGCTTTCACATTCACAGGATGCTTTGAATATTTTCGGACTCCTTGAAGCAAACTCGCAAACCGATTTCACAACAGGCCGTTTACTTCCATTTAGCAAATCGATGGTCGGGGATTAAAGAAGGTCATTTGACAGCAATGGCCAGGCCTGCAACCGGTGTCAACAATGCAAATGATGGTCTGTTGCTTTACTGTTGTTTTTTGTTCATGACACCTCCTCCTGCTGCCATCACCTGAGGCTTCCGACGAGCCAAACGAAAACCACGTTCCGACCATTACTGCTCCATTACTCCTAATGGCATCCGTCGTGAATCACCTACAAGCTTTTTAGAGTGGACACACAAAACCACAATGTCCACGCACACATATCGCATCAGTGCTCTTGGAGAAAGCCTCAATGTGAGGGGAGGAAGGGAGGCAGGCACAAATCGATCTGACTGCGTTCTGCCCACTTAGGAAATGATGCGTTGTGCTGCATCAGACTAATGACGAGTAATGTTACTCCACAGAATAAAAGGCTAACAGAATAGCACCACGATACCCCTGGTATTCTAGAGAGTTTATTCATGTTTGAACCCTATCAATTAACCCAAGTCATTCCTATCGTAAACAGTGTGTTGTACTGGGATATTGGGTTGACTACAGCCATCATCGTCATAATCATTATCAAGTGAGGAGTCTGTGTTTTACAAGGCACGGTCGCGGGACACAAGAGAGGCTTTAATGTCTGGCTCCCAGATGCAGTTTACTGGGGCCTGTTCTGCGTTCCGCAGCGCAGAACAGGAAGGAGCGATTTCTGCAGCGCTTGCAAGGTCCACATCGTTAGAACATCCTGCCAATGGGGTGGCCCCAGTATGTATTCCACCATCTT
Source organism: Malacocephalus occidentalis (assembly GCA_900312585.1). NCBI lineage: Eukaryota > Metazoa > Chordata > Actinopteri > Gadiformes > Macrouridae > Malacocephalus > Malacocephalus occidentalis. The sequence continues at coordinate 1,221 of OMOU01036723.1, forward strand.
CAAAACCAGAAGCACACGCAACACCACGCAGACTCGCTAAAAGCTGTGGTTCAGTGCTTTTAGCGGCTGGAGTTGTCATGTCACGAACTGCCTCTTCTGAATAATTCATGGACAATAAAAACCTCATTCTATAAATAAGAGACTCCTGCATTACACGTTCTCGGTGACAAGCTGCATGCCTTCAAATGGATGAGGAGGGGAGCTGAATACTGAATACTGAATACTTGATGAACATGATTATCGGGTAATTATCCTGCAGGGATCTAGGGCAACAAGGCATGAAAGAAAGGGAGGAGGGAGGGAGGGGGGTCCGTTCACGGTCCAAGCTGTCCCCAGTCTCACAGACTAGGCAGACACCAGGAGGAGGAACGGGACATCCCCGATCTGTGGGCCGAGGGAGCTGCTCTGGGAGGGGCACCAACATCTATGTTAATCCACACACCAGACATAGACATCAACCCAGTTGCAGTTGTGTGTTAGTGGGGGAAAGCAAACAAGCTTTTTCATGAATTAAACGTATCACTAGTTCAACTGTCTTATGTGTGAGCTATAGCAGGCTTTAGATCCTGCAAATGTACAACTCCCCCCAAACGTTTTTTTGCAGCAGCTTTAGCCATGTCAACTTTAAAACAAATGTCACGTTTAAAACGACAGATATTGCACACACAAAAGCAATAGCAGTCACTAAAAGTCATTTAGAGAGCCACCATCTGAACCAAACAACCGCCTCCAAACACCCATGCTACGGGGCTGTGGTGGCTAGCCTAATGGTGCGTTCCAGTTATACTCGGAAGTCGAAAGTTCTGTTCTCCACGTCGGACGTTTCAGGGGGAACGCCCCCTCTGAAGTCGGAATTCCAACTTGGAAATAACCTCACGAACCCCGAGTAAACCAGGACACGGTCAACTCGGGTGTGACGTCGTTCCCAGGTCTGACTTCCGAGGGGATTGGGACGCAGCACCACGCCGCTTCATCTAGGAACGAGGTCACGCCAGAGAGTTGACGTAAGTCGGAGTTCGGGTGGGGTTCTTCTTCCGACTTTCCCAGACTTGGAATTCCGAATTCAGGGGGAGGGGGAGTTTCCCAGACACTGAAACGCCCGACGTCGAAGACGGAAATTCCGACCACCGAGTTCAACTGGAACGCACCACAAGACTAAACGACTAAACTAATGTGACTCGCTGTCATATTTCAAACGGGTTTTTTTTTTTTTTAAACCTTTTTACTGGGACGTTGCACAAAAAACACCCGAACTATCAGAAACTCGCATAATAAGACACAGAGACGCCCGCTTGATGCATGAGACTAAGTAGTACACTAATCCTCCCCATAAGGGCCCCAAAACGCATCCGCGGCCTGTAGTACTCGCAACGTCCGGGCTGAGGCTCCACGGCGGCGGCGGGGCGCCTGTCCCGGACCCGTCCCTCCCTCGTCGCCTCCCCGGTTCACCCACCTCGTTTATCGAGGTCGTAGCCGACCACCACGAAGTAGTCGGCGAGCCGGGTCATCTTGCTGCGGGGAGGTTCAGGTTCTACAGGTAAAATCCTCCGGTTCTTCCGTCAATATCCGTCCATTTAGGTCCGAGCACCGGCGGCGAGGGTGGAGAGGAGAGACGCATCGCAGGCGACGCTGGTAGCATCCTTCTTCCAGCGGTATCCCGCCGCCGCCGCCATACTGCCGAACTGCCCTGACAGCGACGCGTGCTGCGAGTCTGCGCAGTAGCTGCCGCTCGGTCGCTCAGGGATGGGAGGGGCGCCGCCGCCCCGCTGGAACGAACCCACGTTACGTCCCGTGACGTCCCCTTTCCAGGGGCGGTTCTAGGGGGCTTGTACCCCGCCAGAGCTTGGACCCCCCCTGTGGCACTCGAATGAAGAGTCAATGAATTATACAATTATTGATTTCTTGCAAAGCTAACAGCAATGCGGTTTTTTTAAATTAGTTGTAACGTAATACGTTTTACCCACACTGGTGTGTGTGTGTTGTGTTGGGTGTTTGCATGAATGCATACAGGAGTGATAGGGATCTTACACCTTGTCAAGTAGCCCGACTCTGATTGAATCTGCACATTCCAAATGAGCAGTCCAAAAAAAACCTCCCAAATTCATCCAAAAACTACATAATAATGATAATATTAATAATAGGCTTGTCTTTAGGGTTACTTTGTGTGTTTACTGTCTTAAATTGCCATGGTACTAGAAATCCCTTGCCGTCAGCCGCGTGGAAGGCTACACAGGGCCAAGCTGCCAAGGAGATAAAAACGGAGACAGTTGGAGGAAGGAGGCATGAGCAGATTTACCCCAGACATCCCAGCAGTACACGCGACTGGCCTTCGGAGACAGAGTCGCCCGTCTTTGGTGCCTCGCTGCCCTGCGACATCCCAGAGAGCGGATTTCAACACTTCCTCCAGTCTGACCCTTGACCCTTGACCCTGAGTGCTGTCACTGCAGCATTGCCAACCTAATTTGACAACCTCTTGTTTCCCACGGAGAGTACTTGGTTATTCATTCCTGGAAGGCAATGAACACTTTCTACTCCCATACAACACTCACACAGACCGCCCCCCCTGGGAGACACGGGCTGACCCTCTGACCGGTTCATTAGCAAAACAAGGTGACTTCATGTGTCTCTAGATGATAGCTTTGTTGCTATCCATTTAGTCCAGTGCTGTGCTCTGGGAGTATCACTGATGGGGTTTGGTGTTGGGCTTATCAGTGTGTTGACCTTGTACTTCACATGACAAATTGTCAGTGTCTGGGGGAAAGAAAGAGAGTGAGAGAGAAAGAGAAATAGAGACACAGAAAGAAAGAGAGATAAAGGTTATAGGGCAGGAACAGCGCAATCTCTTAAGACTTGAAATAACAAACACAGATAAAGCATTCGATGGGACAGTTGGAGCAGATTGCACAAGAAAGTGCAAACCCTCCATCTTGTCATTGATTCAACAAGTAGTGTTTTGACAATCAGCCCACTTGAAGCGCAGAAAGCCACAACTGGGCCGGATAACTGAACCATGTGACTTCCTGTTCATTTACAGAGAGACAGGAAGTGGTTTGAGGCCCTCCTGCACATCATCGCTCTTTGTGGGCCATCCAGCGTTCAAATGCTTTTCCTTTTCAGGTACAGTGACGTGAGTAGATGCTTGATTGGATAGGAACTGCAATGAACATAGATTCTTCTGTTACTTTTGTGTCCTTCTAAGGCAAATGTTCTCAACTCAGGAACCACGTGCGTCATTAAGTCACAACCCCACAAATAGCAAACATATTAACCACTATTGCAGCAATCAAACTCATTAAAATACTAAAGCCATTGAAAGATGAATTAACAACAAAATATGGGCTTCTTTCTAAGTAGTAAGGTTTGGCAGATTCTCTGCGACCCACAGGCCCTCTCCACCCCAATGGAGAATCACTGCTCTGAGACATTAAGACATCAAGACACAGGGACTGGTTGGCCTGTGCCTCCAGAGCTAATACTAGACTTATCAATCAAAAAGCACATGTGAACACGTGTTCAGTTTAACCTCAGATCAAACCTAGAAGCCCCAGGTCCTCCTTCTCTCGTATGTGTGAAACTAGACACTGCTAACACCCACAGCTGTAGCAGGTTCACGCTAAGAGCCTTGTTTACAGTCACTGCTCTCTTCCTGGAATGAAAATCTTTGCGATGGCACTGATAACAGCGAGCAAGAGGGAGAGAAAAAAACCATGCTGCTAGTGTGACAGGCGGTTGGCATCACCAAAACCACCCTGCAATATCGGTTCCACTGTGTCGGACACACAGGCGTTCAGAATATGGTGCACTGACCTAATTACAGCAGCATGCAAGCCACAATTAATGTATTTTTGTTCTTTCTAAATGCATGCCTACGTCTATTCAAATGCTGTTGGCATTTGATCATTAGACTGAAAAGTAAAAAACTGTATTCAGGAACAATACGGTATACTGTATATAATCGTACACCTGCTACAGGTGGGTCGGAAATGAACGTCATGTTTCTCTTGTGTAATCAAAGTGGGAAACAAATGATGTTCCTAACATGTTTTGACATGATAGCACGAGTTGATTAGTGAGTATTATAGTTAGTTAGTATTCAGAGGATACCTAAATGAGACGATGTGGATGTGGCTTTTCGCAGACTGACAGGAAGTGTGTGTCAGTTTGTCATGATGTGTGTGTGTGTGTGTATGTATGTGTGTGTGGCTGTGTCTTGCTGGGTGTGTGTGTGTGTGTGTGTGTACGCAATATGGTACGTTGCCCCACTGTAATTATCATGTACTAAGCTTTCAGGGTTGTTAGCAAAGCCAACACCGGGCTGTTCACATCATGATCTGATATTGCAGACTGGGCTACGTTCACATCAGGTCAGCGCATTAAACCTCTGAGGCTGATCCACACCTGTAGTGTAACCTGTGATTTTACCTCACATATGACGACACAAGGCCCCAAAGACTTTTCATACACCTGGTGAATTCTCCAAACCAATCGGGGAGGGAAGAGGCGATGTCTACTGATCTCTTGATAATAATCATTTAAACACAACAAGTTTCGCCACATACAGGATGTGCAGTGAAATGAAGAAATGGCGATGGCCAACGGAATGTGCAACAACAGAACAACACAAATATCAAAAATGTAATTGGAGGGATCAGAATGTGTTATTCTTAAATGCAATGTCTTAAAATAGCAGTTGATGCCACTGATAACGGACACATTGTAGACAGTTGTCTAAATGGTCTACACTAGAGGAAACACAAATCATTTATGAGGAAACGAAAGAGCCAATTACTGTGCCCCAATAAGTTGATAGATCAGTAAACCAGCCTACCCACTGCCAATGGGCTGTACCCAACTGGTGGGGCAATCTACCCATCGTACGTCTGGGTAGATGTTCTCACTTGTGATGTCACTTGAAGGTGGAAGTCACATGACAATTTGGAAATGCCTGCAATGGCACACACCTGTTTTTAACACAGGACCATTTACAAGAAGGAAACAAAAAGAAAGAAATGATTACTAGTTGTTTCCCACTAATGACCAGATAAGACTCTTCAACAAACACAGAACTGTCCCTCATTCAGATAAAAATAATTTTTTTACGATTTTTATTCAATTATATTATAGTATATGCATCTCTCTTTATAAGCATTCGTAGAATTTCATAGATTATCAAGCCTTTTTTTTCACGAACATGCAATTATTTGCGAATTAGACATATAATGACCACAAATTGACAAACCACAATGTCCCAGACATCAGACTGACTGTGAGGCATGGGATAATGTTATTTAGATATTATTGTATTATTGGAATAGCCTTCAATATAGTGTGATCCAGCGGGCTCTCACGGGACTGCAGTATCCCATCGGCTCCCCTCTACCCCCCACCCCCTCGTAGTAATTGTAACCGACCAAAAACATGAAAAACTACGCACAACTACAAGCTTCACAAACAAACTTTTGGTTGCTTGGTAGCGTTTCACAGAGGAGCTTTGTAAATAAAGCTTTCAGTTGAAGGAGCCAAGAGGAACACGAACTGGAACGGAGGGCTTGAAGCAGTCTGGGAAAAAATAATATCTCCCAAAGTATTTGTTATAGAGATTTTATACAGGCTTGTGCGATGACCTTTTGTCCGAGACAAGTTGACCTCATTTGATAGGGGATTTGTTTTAGTATTGCTGCATTTATTTATTTTGAATTGGCTCCATTAGGCATCTGAAGAATGTGTGTTCTGCTCAACAGTGCAGTCTCTTCAGTAGGAGCTGTTGATATTAGTTTAACTTTAAACTTTGGTTCACTAGGGGGCAGCAATCATGAGATAAATACACCCGCAGCCACAGGGTGAGTCTGGCTTCTCAGAAGTCACTGAGAGCCACTGCATTAGTGCTGAGTTCAATTAAATACAGTATGTCAACAAAAGTGAGGGATGTTAGGATTACCTAGTCTTTATCTGTCTCTCTGTCTGTCTGTCTGTCTCTCTCTGTCGCTCTGCCTCTCTCTGTCTCTCTATCTCGCTCATCTATATCTTACCTATGTGTTCCTTTAAAAACTGAAGAGAAAGAAGAAGAAGAATATACTGTATACGATATGTACTTTTGACATCATTTTACAGCAGCTAAACCCAATAAGCCTATTGCCGAACATTCCATTTTTACAGTAATGCATTTGTGCCAGGTAGGCTAGGGGGCAAGAAAGGAAAATCAAAGAAATAGAAAAGACAGCTAGAAATCCATCCATGTGTTGAGCAACACGTTCCAGGACTGACAAACAGACATGTTATGTCAACATCGGAGAGACTGGAGGACAGGAGGACAGGACTTGGCCTTCTCCCGGGGCAGTATGCGACGTACGCACAGCTAGCACAACAACAACAGCGCAGGTGTTGTTGAGTGTTTGCGTCGGTCACCCTTCACCTTGGCCACTTTGCGTTACGCGCGTTGAAGTGTGATTAATATGTTGTTGGACTGAGGCCGCGCCAGGAGTCTCTGGGGGTTGAATGTGTGACATGTAGTGCTGTTGATCACAATGTCAAGTTCATGTTATGTACTGTCAGTTTCCTGTTGTGCCGAGGCAAAGGCCCCCAACGCATACACAGACACGCACGCACACACACACACACACTTTGCTTTTCAGGACATTGTGTCCGTTCTAGCCCAAATAGCACTGTTTCTATATCATTCATACTTTTTCTATGCAACTCAGCCTGGCTCCCCATCTATGCGGTTTAAATTCAATTAATTTGCCAATTAACATCAAACATCAAAGCTCCTGCTCCACGCTCTGTGATCGCTTGGCCATGTCTTCCAACGCTTCGGAGGCGTTCAAAGCGAAAGTGGGTGCCGACGGCTCGATGAATGTGTGGGACACACCGGCCGGTACGAGAGAGCTTCCTTTTCATGTCCACTAATGACCGAGCCGGGTGAGAGGCCGGGGCGCAGGCCTGCTCAGCAAACACCCAGTTACATAAATGGGTCAGAGACGCAGTCAGCCAGCCCAGGAGCCGACCGCTCGCCAATATACTCCCACTGAGTCCCAACGACAACAACAACACCAGAAAGATGTGTATCGTTAATGTTGTTGTTGTTGAAAGATAATGGTGATATATTTGTTAGTTAGAGCTGATCTAGCCTACTTTCCCAGGCGAGGCAAGTGGACACACAAAAATGGATTCCTTCTTTTTGGTTGTTGATGGTGAAGAAATATTGAATGTTTAACTCCTCCAGTTTGAATGGAAGCATGTGGCAGTTGTGACTTTGTGTGGTTTTACACGCGATATACTAAAACAAATCTATAATAGGGGTGGAAACACCGGAATAATAATCAAAACAGAAACAGAAATATTGTATTCATTTTATTTTACAATAGCTAACCAAAAGTAGAGGGTAATTTCATAGCCCATCAGGTATGGTGTTACGAAATAGCAGGGTTGAATTAATCAATCTTGCCAAACTGGACAGCGGTAGCACAAGAAGGTTCGTTTCCGAACACACATCATTAAGCACGGATGAAGCTGATACAGGATGTGTCATATAAAATTAATTAGGAAAAGGAAACATGTTTAGACCTCTTTAAAATAGGCCCTACATTTGTGTAGGTTGTTTTTTCCTAGGTCTGCAAAGGGTTTCTATCGGACATATATTATATAGGACATATAATTGTCTAATATGTAGTGAACTGAAGTGTTTTATTTAATACTATTGATGGACAGATGCCAGATGGACGTGGCTTGAGACGTTTCTGTGGAACGTGCAAAAAGAGGTGTTCACTTCTTTATCTGACAGTGACACACATGCCACAGTCATCGAGAGTGCAGGGCCCTTTAATAACAGAAATGCTGGATATTGTACCAGCTGTCATATTGGCGCAGTGCTGCTTGGCATAAGCACAGCTGACTTTGTAGAAATATGTATATTATTACTTTAATGAGCACCTTTAAACATCACGGTTCCCCACAGGCTATTTCAACCCCCGGTGTCACCGGCGTTCCGCATATCGATAGCTCCGCCCCTGGCTCCTCCCCCCGCTACATAAACCCCCCGGTGTCACCGGCGCGTCTCAGACCATACCGACAACTTGATCTTGACCGACGCGCGCTTTTTTTTTATATACGTGGGAAAATCCGCTGTTCTGTCTAAAATACCTGCTAACCAAAAAAGGTGAGCGCGTTTTTCATCTCTATTTTTTTAAGTGCTTTTGACGCTCACACATGCTTTTTTTCCTTTTCTTTTTTTCCCAGTGGACACTTATTTGCTAATTAATAGGCAAGGGTGTGGCAGTTTAGGACTATTAAATAAAATGAGCTGTTTGTGGTTGTAGTTTACTGATGCTACCTCTAGGCAGGTATATCAGGCAAATGTATTTTGCAAATGCAGTTTATGAGTTAATGTATGGGTTTTTGTGTTTTTTTACCCCAACTATTCAGCATACATGCTTCATTGTGATCCACATATTAAATATGCATTTGTTCTGAGAGGCTGGATGTGAGAGGTGCATCTATTCAACACTTAGGCCATGACTACATTTAAGCATTACAACTAAAATCCTATTCTTCTCTTCATGCTTGAAGTTCTTACCGGAAAAACCAAGAACCAAGAATTGTTCAGAAGACGCCGGAGGTCCCACACCTGTGTTCCTTCTCCTGGGATTGGACAGCAGTCCTGCTTGGTTTGGGGTCACCCCATTTTTAGTGCCACGAGGGGGAGTCCGAGTGGATTTGGCCCCGAGATGCGGTCCCTACTGCCACTGAGTGTGTATTGCATCAGCCTCTTCACCATGCAGCAGATGTCAGCTCTGCCGGCCGTGGAGCGCGTCACCAGAGACAGGTAGGAGCCGTGTTCACTCATGTTCCCTTCACCTTGCTCCTCTGCTGTCAGCGGCGTGCTGAGGGTTAGGCTACACACTTCACTGGGGAAAAATAAACTGGAGGTTCAGCTCTGTGGGAAGCGTTGTCCCTGAAGGCTGAACGCTGAGAGTTTGCAGCGAAGTGAAGGTGATGAAAACTTTTTGGGTTACAAACCCGGATGCGATCCAACCACAACATGGCCACAAGGTTGCTTCATTCATAATGAATGTTTTCCAGTGATAGACTTTAAAAAAAGAAAGTATTGAACTATTTAAACATCAAATAACTTAAATAGTTCAATAGTTTCTTCATGTTGTGGCAGTGATACCTGCTGCAGTATGGCTGTACTATATGTATATACACACACAGTATATACAGTATACACACAGCAGGCTACTTTATAGTAGCACACATCTTACCTTAGGAAACGCATTTCATATGCCGGGTTGCTCACACATATTATGAAAGTCGAACGGCACACACACGCACACACACACACACACACACACACACACACACACACACACACTTGACTTGGGCAACCAGCCAGCGATACACACATCAAAAGTTACACATTAAGAAAGACAAAACCACATATTGACACACACACACATGGACACACACATACACACACACGTGCACGCACACACACATGGTTGACTTGGGCAGCGGGCAAACGATGCAATAGGTCTCTGATATTACAAGAGAGGAGAGGGTTTGATCGTGGCATGGAGAGCCCTCTACTGGCGGGCCTGC
>OMOU01036732.1:0-14449 GCA_900312585.1 Malacocephalus occidentalis
CTGATGCTCCTGCTACTGCCGGCTCTGCATCAACCTCCTCTCTCTCCCTCCCTCGCTCGCTCTGACTCCCTCCCTCCTCCTCCTCCTTCTCTCGCAGAGGGGGGAGGGGGCGGCAGATGGAGAGAGAGAGAGAGCAAGCGTGAGAGAGAGAGGGGGAGGAGGAGGGCAGGAGGGAGGAGCAAGGGGCGGGGCCTGAGACCTGGCGGGAAGCGGCGGACCGAGGATGGGATAAACACAGCGGTTGCCGCGGACGACCACGTTTCATCCCTCCCTCCCTTTTCAGTTGTGGAGCGTTCCCTGTCTGCGTCCCATGGGGAGGCTGGAATCTGGAGACACCACTCTCTCTCTCTCTATCTCTCTCCCCCTCTCTTGCGCACAGACCTGCATGCACACAACTGAGGGACTGGAGCGAGAGTGAGAATACAAAGAGACCAGATAACATTAATTATAAAGAGGGAGAGTGGGACACAGAGAGAGAGAGAGAGAGGAGTTACATTTAAGCAAATAAGGAGGGGGGCTTAGGATGGCTTAGGATGGCTAAAAGCTGCATGATGCTCCCAAAAGCCAACACCCCCCCGCCACACACACACACACACACACTCTCTCTTCCATCCTATCCCTCCCCCACCCTGGCCTGGGAGTCAGTGGTGTGAAAGTAATAGGCCCATGCTCTAGTTAGCCACACACACACGTGTCTGGCAGAATTGTCATTGTGCAAGCGTGCTGTACTGGATTTATTTTAAAAACAAGATTTACAGTGCGGTTATCAAAGAGGAAACACTAATCTGTCATCATGACAATATTCACCAGAAACACAGTCCCTGGTCGACTGGCACACTTCCTGTGTGCTACAGTACCCGCCATGGAAATAGCATTCTCATTGAGGGTTGACATTTAGATATACATTTCAGCTGTGCCCTCAAACTCTGAATGGTTGTTTACTGCATGCTAGCTACTTAGCAAGATGAAACGTTCCTGTATTCATTTTTTTAATGTTTGCTGTGCATGACCTAAACCCTACGACTCAAGGTTCAAACTGATTGCAACAACTACATAACCCATTTCATATTTTAAAGCAAAATAGCAACATTTGAATACAACTACGCAATACAAAGGTATTACAGCAGTCTTTCATGTGATTGTATTTGTCATGAATAATGGACATGAGCAGCAATTAACAACAATGAATGAAGTGCTCTCTCTCAGAAACAGCATTGGACTCATGGACCGAGTGCACATGCTTGTAACTTACTGTAGGTCATTAAATACATCCAACAGCCAATATTCAAATACCCGACTGTCATATGGAGAAACATGAATATACACGACAGCCCGGTGAACATGTTACAGTATGACATTCACTCACTTCACAGTACCAGCAACACCAAATTCTGGAAGTTAGTAATTCTGCAGTTTGTCAGCGACATTCCCCATTACAATATGCAATCACAGCTATTAGATTAAAAGAAAAAGTGCACACATTTTTCCCTAGATGTGTTTTTAATGGTGACAACCATGATCATTTTAATTTTATTAAAATATACAATATGTGGGGATCAAAGACTTTGATGACTTTACTATGAAAGGCGTGTGACAAACTTGAATACGTTTAGCAGATTTGTGTCACGACTAAAAGCATTTCTTGAAATACTAAATGAAATCCTTCAACTCATGACAGAGGAGGCGAGTGTTGTTCCAAAATGTATTCTTTCCATCTCTCATGAGACCTGGTCCATCTCTCATGAATCCCCACAGCAAGCAGAGCCGTCCTGTTCCCTCCAACCTGCAGAATCTCTCCTCACGATTCATTTTCATCGATGGCGGCGACCCGGATGTAAAAACGGCACATCCAAATCAGCACGCCTGGCTACTTCTTAGTCTCGTTGTGACACAGACGTTTTAATGGAATACTGAGACCACGAGAAGTATAAGCGCCAAAGTCTACGACGATGGTGGCCAGGCACTGACTCTAGCATGCAGACAGTGGAGGATTGAAATGGGTGGGACCCCAATTTTAATTCGGGGACCACCCACCCCAAATGAAACAGTCCTATTCTCGACTTCTTACTGTAAAGCACTATTACAGATGAGGCCTGAGAATAACCACATGTGCAAACCATTCAACATAACAATATTTCACAAAAGACAACAGTATGTAATACTAACTTGTCACACTGAAACAAACAATCGCCAGTTGGCAGAGGGCGAGGTAGGTGGGGAAGAACCCAACCGCAGGCAGCGCGTATGAACTAAAGTATTTAATTTAGTGCTGGGACAGCCAGGCAGGTAATAGACAGGCACGTAGCAGAGAGAGAGCAGGTAAACGGGGACAGGAACGCACAAAGATGACGACAGTTACTCACTGACAAAACGACGGTGAGGATCTGACACAGAACATAGGACCAGGGCAGGCTTAAATAGGGAACTAACGAGGGAAATGACAACACCTGAACCAAAAAGGCAGACAGACAAAACCATTCGTGAACAGATATGAACGCACGGAAAACACACCAGGAAGTAAACAAACTATGACAAGTGGGGAAGGTGGAGATAGAAAACCACAAGACAGGCGATAAATAATAAGATCCAGCAGGGAGTCCAAAACAAAGACAGTTTAGGGCAGAGGCAGATCATGACATAGCTAGCATTTTGAAGTAAAACAAAAAACCATTTTGACAGCGAGCGTAATATTAAGGATTATACAGCTTCACAGCATTCTGTTCAGTTTAATATAATTATACTTTGTTTTGACCGAATGTAAAAGATTTTGGCAAATTTTGGTGGACACATTTCAATAGTAGAATGCGGTACAACAACCTCAGTAGAAGGTCCACCGATTGTCCGAGTACCCGACATACAATTACAGATCATTAAAAGGCGTCAAATTAGCGACATGATACAAATACCTCATTACTTTCTTGCCCACTCATTTAAAATGGACAATATTCTCAAAGGCATCCATTATGCCACTTCCCGTTAAACTACAGAGTGGGTGCTTTATCGTTGTACCTTAAGGTAGACCTCAGATCTCTTCTAGATAAGTGACCTTAAGTGACCTTCAGACCCTAACCTACAGTAACATAAAAAGGCCTCTGATGTCCATAAGGCAGAAATGAGCGGAGATGCAGAGAGCTCTGCCAACTGTGGAGGTTTGAAGGTATCATAAATTATATATGAGAGAAGGAAAGAAGGAGTGTCATTTCCATGGCCTGCTGCTTGTGTCCCTGGCGCTGTCCTTGCCCGATAAGGAGGAGCCCAGTCGACTACGAGCGCTGGACACCTTGGACTGACCACTGCTGCTTGACATACGGCTGGACAGACGAGCTAGAGAGAGAGAGATACAGATAGAGAGAGATACAGACAGAGGGAGATATAGACAGAGGGAGAGAGGCATGGAGACAGAGAGAGAGGTGTTTAGCAGATAAGCATATATATGATATTGAGTGGATGTTTCCATCACAAAGTGTCTTAAAATACCAGGAAGGCATGCATGTTTTGCAGCAGCACTCCAAAGCACATTTTGCTATGGGGTGCCCTAGCACATTTCAACCTCTGGGGGGCAGCAAAGGGCTGAGCGAGGGGTTCTTCTTACTGTTGGCACTGCTGCCGCTGCTGCTGGGCAGCAGGTTCTCCTCCAGCTGCTGTTGGATCTTGTCCAGGTCCTCACACGTGAACCGAAACCTCCTCCCTGTGGCCACCTGCGTCGTTGTCGTCATGGGCGACAGGAGCTTCTTCCTCCTGCCTGACGTCGCTGAGGAGGGCTGGCAGGCCACCGGCAGCGGACCAATCAGCATGCACTCCCCAAACTTCTGACCAAGCACCTTGAGGCCTAGGATGGACATGTATCAGTGCACTGATTTTTCGCCTTCAATGCAATGTTTTAAAAACAGACAGACAAACAGACAGAGCAACAGACAGAGAAACAGACAAAGAGAGAGAATTAGACAGATCAAAAGAGAGACAGACAGAGACATAAAGACAGGACAGGCAGGCAGGCAGACAGACAGACAAACAGACAAGAAAGACAAGACATACAGATGAGATAATATACGACAGAAAAGGCTGACAGGACAGGATAGACAGACACACACAAACACACACACAGTTGAGCTCCACCAGACCAAAACAGTGAGGATGGATTATGCTGAACTCACCTCCAGACAGCATGAACAGGTTCTCGAAGCCTCGCTGACACATGATGGTGGCGGCCTGGCTGGCTATCCTCTCGTCCTCATCGTACACGATGATGATCTTGCCATCCGCGTTTTTCTGTCGCCTGCCGTTAAGGCCAAACTAGCTGATTAGAGAGAGATGCTTCTCGAGTAGTCACACACACACAGACACAGACACACACCCACGTCAACAAATTCATTGTTAAAGCGGCAAAGACAAAATGATGAGTCGACGAGCGAGCCGCTTTAGGTCTGCTGCGTTTCCCCTGGGAGGGAGTACAGAGGGAGGATACGTATTCCAGGGCTTCCTTGGTGTACGGGTTAATGGTTCTGGACAGCAAGGTGATGGGGTGACTGTACGCTGCGGCGGGGGAGAGACATTCAACATTCAAACGTCACAATGTGAATGTGACACATTAGACAGGCACATGGCTTCGGACATGTGTGTGACTCATGAGCGGGAAACGATGAGCGGGAAAGTTCCTCAAACCCACTTTAAATTCTCCACCTCCATCCCACACTCACTCATATAGGAGTCATGATTCCGAGGTCCCAAATCTACAAGGACTAGACAACTGGTGCCATCTCATTTGGATGGGTGACCAATTTAGTTTTTAATGTTTTATTCTCCTCCAATGGACCCATGAGCAAACTTAAAGAGGGCTCATACGTTACCACCAGGTGTGACGGTGATGTAGAGCCTCTGCAACACTGGTTCCCCAAGATCCTTCATTCACTGTCTACTATTATATTATAAAGTCTGATCGCTAACCACGTGGTCTCCAACAAGGTAGATATCTGGGCAGAGTTAGGTACAAGTATGTTGATGATGCTATGCTTACTCGTTTATTGATATTACCAAATGATATTGTAAACCTGTTTGATCCATGTATTAATTTTCGATCTAATGTTCAGCGGGAACCGTTCCTATTGTTAGATCTGTTCACCCCCCATTTTTACAGTCCCCTCCTGAGGTTTATGGCCCTTTGTTCTCCCTTCGGCAGCCATTTTGTGTCCACACACACGCGTACACACGTGGGTACACACACACGCACTTCAGGTTGTGCATTGCTTATTGTATTTAAGGAATATTTACTTCATGCCATTTGCTAACTCGAATTTAATAAAGATTCTTATATTATAATGATTTGTGGTTACTGCTTGAATGTTGTGTTGAAGCCAGCCTCTGTCGCACAAAGAACTCCGAAGCCTTCACCATTACTAGCTATTGATATCATAATTATTCATTCTAATTTCTAATTAGAATAGTTTGGTATATGATATGAGACTGAATCCACTGCTTGGTTATTGGTCCCTGGTTCCAGGGTGGTGCCCCATTATTATTGATTCAGATGAATACCTTTTTTCTTGTAATAATTAATAATTTTCTAGGATTGTTATTAATTATACGCTGATAACCGACAGTAGGACCTACAGTGATTATAAGATAAGATAAAACAAATTCTGCCAGAGGTTGCTCAAAAATAACAACAAAAATAACAACAAAAAAGTGATGATGTCACAAGTGGGCATGTCCCCACAGTTGTATGATAGAAAGGCCATCAGCTCCTTCACTCTTTGGGCCCACTGAATCCACACCTGGCGGTAAAGAAGGGATCCTTCTGGGGTGGGGGGGAAATCCCAGGTTTGGGTTCCCTCAACCTACCACTGATGATGTGGCACTGGTCGTACAGGTCTCGGTCCCGCATGTCCAGCAGCAGGTAGGGGCACTCCGGGTAGGGGCACTCCATCCACCGCAGGCTCAACTCCGGGGACAAGCTCGCCATCTTCCTCTCGTTCCTCTCCAGATCCAGCTCCCCAATGCCACCAATTACACTGTTTGGTGGGGGAGGGGGGACCAAGGGTGAAAGGTTAAAATAAACCCATCTTACATGGAGCTTAAAATATAGACATCAATACACTCTCTTATGCCTGCCTATGTGCACAAAGGCTTCACATATTCTTCAAAAATTGTCTGTGCAGTTTTCCAAGGCATTCGCATCTCTCTGAAGAGTTAACAGAATCGCCACCTTATTGTGGTGGGGGGGTTTGGGTGCCCCAGTGAACCTGGGAGCTGTGTTGTCTGGGGCAATAGCCCCTGGTAGGGTCTCTCATGGCAAAGTGATCCCAGGGGAGGGGCCAGACTAAGAGCGATTCAAAGACCCCCATGAAAAGGCTTACAACAAACTGTGTCACCTCGCCCGGACAAGGGAAACCGGGGCCCCCTTCTGGAGCCAGACCTGGGAGGGGAGCTTGTTGGCGAGCATCTGGTGGCCAGGCCTGGATGCGGGAGGTGGAGCGGTACCAACTAGATATGGTTGGGCTTACCTCCACGCAGAGCACCGCTTCTGGAACCAAACTCCTGGAGAGGGGCTGGACTCTCTACTTTTCCAGAGTTGCCCATGGTGTGAGGTGCCAGGCGGGTGTGGGGATACTCACAAGTCCCTGGCCGAGCGCCACCGTGTTGGAGTTTTCCCCGGTGAACGAGAGGGACGCCTCCATGCAACTGCAAGTCCCTGGGGAGAAGGCTCTGACTGCTGTGTGTGCTTAGGCACCAAACAGCAGTTCAGAGTATCCGGCCTTCTTGGAGTCCTTGGAGGGCATTCTGGAAAGGGTGCCATCCGGGGACTCCATAGTTCTACTGGGGGACTTCAACGCGCATGTGGGCAACGATGGAGAAACCTGGAGGGGGGTGATTGGGAGGAACGGCCTGCCCGATCTGAACCAGAGTGGTGCTTTGTTGTTGGACTTCTGTGCTAGTCATGGACTGGCCATAACACACACCATGTTCGAACATAAGGTGGCTCATAAGTGTACCTGGTACCGGACCACCTTAGGCCAAAGATCAATGATCGACTTTGTCGCATCAGCAGATCTGCGACCGCATGTTTTGGACACTCGGTGGTGGGGGAGGCTGTCGGACAGACCTGGTCAACACAAGCGGGTAGTGAGGGTGAATTGGGAACTTCTGGTGGAAGCCCCTGTCCGTAGGGTCTTTAACTCTCACCTCCAGAAGAACTTCTCTTGTATCCCGGGGAGGTTGGGACATGGAATCCGAGTGGGCCATGTTCAGAGATTCCTTTGCAGAGGCAGCGGCTAGGAGCTGTGGTCAGAAGGCTGTCGGTGCCTGTCGTGGCAGCAACCTAAGAACCCGCTGGTGTCCACCAACGGTGAAGGAAGCCGTCAGGCTGAAGAAGGAGGACTTTCGGGCTTGGTTGGCCCAGGGGTCTCCCGAAACAGCAGATGGGTACCGGGAGGCCAGGAGGGCTACACTCTCAGCGGTCGGCAAAGTAAAAACCCGGGTGTGGGAGGAGTTCGCAAATGGAGGGATGGATGGATGAAGAGTTAACAAACACTAGCACACAGTGTGTATTATTGATTACACCTCTCAATCAGAAACGCGCATCGCTTGTGGGCGCCGACCGACCCCCATGTGTGTGTGTGTGTGTGTGTGTGTGTGTGTGTACCTCTGCAGCGTGGACCTGGAGGGACAGTGGGCGTCGGCCCCCTCATCACCATTTCCCCGGAGGTGGAGGGCTGTGGGCGTGGCCTGCGGGGAGCCGCCTGAGACCTCGGAGAGAGGCCCCAGCTCCGTCTCGGACAACACAGACAGACAGTCTGTGGGGGGGAGCACGGCAGGGGTAGGATGAGTCACACACACACGCCCCTGACAACCCCTACCTCCGCCCCAGCTACCTTCTGCCTCCAGCGTCTTAACGGGATGCGCCACCCATTCGCTTTATCATCGCTCGCCCATGAAAAGGGTCGACAAAAACATCAGTGTTTGGTCGGAGAGCAATGTAATATCACAGGTTAGAAATGCGATCATCCTTCTTGGACCTTTGGGCATTGAAGAGATAGAAGAGTCCGTATTCGTCTAGATCGGGTGAACCAGGCTTAGCTTTTAAATGTCATGCTCCCATTGGGGAAGTTGTTAACGTTTTCACGTCACTTTAATTGTGGCTTACATTGTGAAACGTAAAAAAAGTAAAAGGCAAGTCTGTACTCACCTAATTCTATATTTTAAAAATGCTTATACTGCCTTTATATATTATTTATATTTTTCATTCCTGCTGGTCTTTTTTACTGTCAATATTGTAACGATTCTGATTGTGATTGATGACTCCCTCCAATTCAAGTGATTTAGTATTCTTTTGCACATCCCACTGAGCATCGCCTCTTTCACTTCACTGCATATCCTGTATGTGTATGTGACAAACTTCTTGAATCTTAAAATACATGACAATTCCACATAACAATTTTCGGTTGTGTTACTGTGTGTAAACACTTTTCACTCTATTACCTTCTGGACGTGGTGATTCCTCGCCGTTTACACCAAAGTCCAGGTCATAGATAGACGCCACCTGGAGTACCTGTGGGTGGAGAAATGGAGCGGGAAACATTACAACAAGACTAGGAAGACTTTGCTCAAGTTACAGTCGAAGCTCGGAGTGGTTGATGGTTGACCAATCGCAGCCCATCTTGCGATGAATAAGTACCAATCACAACACAGTAGTAGGGAGCCTGGAAAGCAAATAATAAAGATGCTAGTAAGCCAACGATAATTGACCGAGCCAAAACACCACAGAGTGATGCCCACAAACAAACCAGTTGCGCATCAATTATTTAAAAAGGATGTAAAAGGATCCCTTGTAGTTTCCTGCGCCCCGTGAGAACATCTAGAAAGCTGAACGCAAAGCTTGATGGGTGAGTGGCAACCAGAATTCAAATTAAACACGTTGAAATGCATCTTACTGACCAACTGGGCAAACGTTGTCACTTTGAGCCTCTTGAAGATCTCATCGTTGCGATAGCGGTAATCTGAGAGAAAGACAAATACTTCTTAGGTTAGAAGACTACAGTCCTCACATTTCCAGAGGCAACTTTTGTACTGTGATATATATACTGTCTGTACTGTGATATCTGTACGAGGATGAGGTAAGATAGAACTTTATTCATCCCGAAGGAAATTCTTGTGCCAGAGTTTGCTCCAAAAATGTTCCAACAACATAAGAATAAAAACAATAGAATCATAAATGTGCAGTGTATAAGCCTAATAGAGTAACAATATAGGTAAGATATATTTAGTAAAACATAAGTTGACATGGTATTGAATAAAAACTATAGAATAATAACTATAGTACCTGTACTGTGATATCTGTACTATGATATCGGTACCATCTGCACTGTGATATCCACAACAGAACACAATCCAAAACCACCTCTAGCACTACAACTGGACTTACTTCGTTTAATGTCTTCCAGTCTTTCCATGTATTTGGACAGACTGCATCCTGATATCATAAACAGGAACATAACACTGATCAAGTAGTCTCAATGACATAACGGGCATCACCTGAATATATATATATATATACATATACATATGACCATATATATATATACATATATATACATCTCCCATGATCCATGACACTGTATGCATTATATTATACCTGTGTCTAGTTTGGTTCTGACGTGTTGATATCGGGGGTTCTGGGGTACTGTTTTCTTCAGGTACTGGATAGAGGAAAGTGTTTATATATTATACAATCCCGACGTTGTTAGTGTAATAAGCAGTTACCGTAGTTACCATAATGTTTTGCTGTACGTACATTACACTTGGCTTAAAATATGCTGACCAAGAACCGTCATGTTAAATTAACACTATCCAATACAAGTATGAAATAACACTGCATAATATAGTTACATTGCTGAATAGAACCCCAGAATAAAAGGTTATCATTCCCTGCTTTACCTCCGCATTCCCAATGACCTGTTTGGACGACATCGTCGTTTCTTTCCAGTTTGTCGAAATGTACGTTTACATCCCCCCGGTTGAACAAACTTGCCGCTGATTGATCGAATGTATGCCACAGTCCAATCACAGGGGCCGATACTCACCGCGCCGCGCTTTAAACATTGTGATTCGCGGACTGGTTGCCCCTAGCAGCGGAGGACGCCTCTCTCTCGCTCTCTCTAGTGAACGTCACCGTGACACCGTGACACCGTCACAACCCCGCCCCCACAGAAACGTCATCGTGTATTCGTATTGTTGCACGAGTAATGTGATCATGATAATGCTTCATACGGAATGTAATTTAATCTAGTCAATCTAGTAAACTAGTCAAATTCGACCAATAGGACCCAGCTGATCTGCTACGATCGACTAGCAATGCCTGGGGAAACTGTCTGTTCAAAACTTCCTTCCTCTCTCATAGTAATGGATGTGTTATAAGAGGACATAGCGGCTTACACACTTAGTGAGCAGGGGGTGCAATGGCGTCTGTTATGGTGAGTAACACTGTAGTATGCACGCCGGTGCATACTGTGTAGTACTACTGTAGTAGTTGCTCTGATGTTGCTCTGATGTTGTGGTAACCTGCTAGTGGCTAACACTCTGCTAGCTCCATCAGTATTGCTGCTGCTGCTGCTACTGGAACTTCCCCAGACAAGGCTGTATCCATCTGATATATATTTAAAAAAAAGATAATGCGAATGTTCCACCTGTTGCTCACTAAAACTGGAACCTATCCCCAGAGAGGTGAAAGCTCATGTTCTAAATCATATTTTGCACGACAAAATGTCATCATTTAACACACTAAATGATGCAATATGAAGTATATATACAGTATAGCCCGTGCATTGTATCATGCACAATAAGGACAACACTCAAAGTGATAGAAGTTCACAGAAGTTTACCTTGCAAATGCACTGTTCATATGATGATAGATGCACTTATTATTACTGTATTGGATCATGGCAACAGTCTTTCTATTTAAAATGGCAACTTATTTTGGGAAAAGGAAAGACTTAATTGTGTATGTATTAATTATGTAATTATGTATGAGCTCATGAGGCCAAAACATATATAGTATGGTTGGATGGTTGCATTGCTCAACAAGATCTATTCCTGTGAGGTCTGTGTGGATCATTTTGTTGGAAAAACTCTTGAGTTTTGAGATGAAAGAACATGGTTATGAATGCCTGAAGCATTTTGAGCAGTTTTGGCAAGAGGTTAACTGGATTTGCTTTTGTGTCTATAGTATTGAGCTGTAGCTGTAGTTTCAGGAACGCGTTTTAAAGGACACGTATTATACCACCAGGTGTGAGCGTAATTAGCCCTTCCAAGCGGTTTTAGAACCTCCACTTTTTGACATCACAAGTGGGAGTGTCCACCTAGATGTATGGTGGATAGATCAGCCTACCAGTTGCTACAGTCCACTGAGTAGTAGGCTGATGGGCTGATCTATCCATGTGGACATGAAACCAGCTTTTGAAACCACTTGGAATGGCTAATCACACAAAAAGCTAACGGCAGTGTGTATGTTGCAGGAGGACCCCATGCTCACCAGACACCTCCGGGGGCATAAGGCTGCGGTTACCTGTGCAGACTTCACCCCCAACGGCACACAGCTGGGTACAAGTTACCTTCTTCAGCTGTCTCGCTGAGATTCTCATTATGCTTCACTTTTCCTCCTTCGAACAGAACTACCACTGTCCTGTGATAGTGCTGCACAACAAATGTTAAAATCACATTCAAAGTACGGCTGGATGACATGGGAAGTAGATATTATCATGAAAATGAGGGGGAATTGTACACAATATCAATGAATATCATAATATGCTTATGAATTCAAAATACCATTTCTAAACAGTCTAACTGAGGATCATTACATCAAAGTGTATGAACATTGTTTTTGTTTAAAGTACTTTTTTTCCCATAATCATGTTGCCTAGACCACCGGCATGCGAAAAACTAGGGGGAGAAATGCGCATTTCCTGTCCCGATCATGGGTCTCGATTCATCATGACTCACAATCTGGCAACATTCCCCACCACACCCAGTCACTCTGGCCTTGTCTGCAGCCACCGGCTCGGTGGATAAGAGCCTGATGGTGTGGAACCTGTGGTCGTCCGAAGCCCCGACCGTACGCCTCCTGGGCCACCAGGGGGCGGTCACGGACCTCCAGTTCTCCCCAGCAGGAGATCTGGTGGCCACCGCCTCCGAAGACGCCACGGTCAGACTGTGGACGCCATGCATGTAAGGCTTTGCTCCGCCCAGACATACTGTATGTACTCATATATACTATACATTTACATATACATTTACATTTAGGGCCTTTGTCAGACACTTTTGTCCAAAGTGACCACCAATTCAGTACATATGTTGAAAGAGTGAAACAACAATATATAGCGAACGACACAGTAACATTTGAATAGAACGTAGAATGTTTAAATGACTTCATAATTGCTAGGCTATTCCATTGCATCAAAAATATCTAATATAATATAATAATACAAGTTAGACATAAAAAATGGAGACGCCACAAAGAAAAACATTCTTCTGTGACATTGGATTCTGAAGAGGTCAGACTGTTTCAAACACTTTTCAGCCAACCCTGCTGACAACACAATGTGTTAAAGGGGAATATTAGAAACATGAGAAAGGAATGAAACAAGTTGGCCCAAATCTCTCAGACTCTAGCCTATACCTTATTTAACTAGCTTAATTAATGCAATTACATATTTTAAAACTTCTGCACAGAGAATACATCTTCAATCATATCAAAAGTATCTTGTTAGTCTGGCCACTGCTAAGCAAATGAATGTGCCACCCCTGTTATGTTCTGTCCTTGTTTGCTGATGTGAAGGGACACTGGTAAGTCGTGTGTGTGTGTGTGTGTGTGTGTGCGTGCACGTCTCTTTCGCTAGCGACGGCACGTGTGACGTGCTCGCGGCGCACGCGGCGGCTGTGCGCAGCGTCAACTTCTCGTGCGACGGCGAGCGCCTGGCGACGGCGTCCGACGACGGAGACGTCAAGGTGTGGAGTCTCCCCCGGCGACGCCTCCTCTACGCCCTCCAGTGGCAGCACACCGGCCCCGTCCGCTGCGCCAGGTAAGGGCTCACCTGTTGTTGGAGTGATTGATGGGTCTGCTCAGGGGGGCGTGGCTCTGGTTGGACGCCATGGTTTGTGTGTGACGTCACACCATCATTGGGTCATTATTGCAATTCCGTTAATTTGATTATTTCCTGTAGTTTTCGAAGCACTTTAATTTACATTGTGTTGTACTGGTTGTGCTTCATTGTTTTGTTTGTTGTTTTATTGTATATTTCTTTTTACCATGTAAAGCACCACATGGGATTGAAAACTCTCTGTCACTCTGTCTCTCTGTCTCTCTCTGTCTGTCTCTGTACCTCTCTCTCTTTCTCTTCTTTCTCTCTGTCTCTTCTTCTTTCTTTCTCTCTCTCTCTCTCTTTCCCTTTCTCTCTCTCTCATTCTCTCTCTCCCTCTTTCTGCAGGTTCTCTCCAGACGGCCGTCTCATCGCGTCCTGTGGGGACGACCGGGTGATGAGATTGTGGGACGCGACCGGCGGCCGGTGCATCAGCTGCTACACTGACTGTGGAGGGTAGGAAGGGGGCCCCAGCCGGCAGGGCCCGGTCTACACTGTAGTCACATGGATGACCTGCTGTTACTGTTCAATTCATTGGATGGATGAATTCACCTTTGATGATCTTTCGTGTAACATAATTAACACTAACGTGTTATCAACCTGCGGTGTCGGTTTTGTGAAACTCATGTTCGACCATTCTTTATTCCAATAATATTGTTTCTTTTATTAAGATTAGATGACCAAACCTGTTCATGAGTGTAAAATCTGCAGTAAATCTGGATATATGAAAAACCAAAAAGCCCTTGTTGTTGTTGCAATGTTGTTGTTGTTATTGCTGTTGCTGTGCCTTGTCTAGATTATTATTGGTTATTGATGATGTCTTATCAAATGATAACCTCTCCTTCCCAGGTCAGCAGTGTTTGTCGACTTCAACTCCAGCGGGACGTGTGTGGCAGCGTCCGGCGAGGACAGCACCCTGAGGATCTGGGACCTGAGGAGCAACAAGCTCACACACCTGTACCAAGGTGGGGCCCCTCCCACCCCCACACCACCTGGCCTCACACACCTGTACCAAGGTGGGGCCCCTCCCACTCCCACACCACCTGGCGTCACACACCTGTACCAAGGTGGGGCCCCTCCCACTCCCACACCACCTGGCGTCACACACCTGTACCAAGGTGGGGCCCCTCCCACTCCCACACCACCTGGCGTCACACACCTGTACCAAGGTGGGGCCCCTCCCACTCCCACACCACCTGATGTCCTCCTGACCTGTACCAAGGCGGGGCCCCTCCCACTCCCACACCACCTGATGTCCTCCTGGGTGCGATCTCACTTTCATTTACTGTCTTTAAAGTCATTTTGTACTTTGTCTTTCATTT